>UCOK01009056.1:0-23359 GCA_900474325.1 Synergus umbraculus
CTTTTAGGTGAATCGATTCGTCTAGTCACAAAGAATCTTCATTTTCTTTACATCAGCTTTAAATTTTAATTATTTCAGAAATTATAGTCGAAAAATTACTTTTTTAAAAATACAATTAACCATAACTTTCTTATTTCTCAATTAAATGCATTCATCATACAGGTCACTCGATTCGTATCGACATAAAGATATTCATTTTCCTTACATCAACTCAAAATTTTGATTATTTGAAAACATAGAGCGAAAAATTAACTTTCAAAATTATAAATAAACATAACTTCCTTATTCTTTAATGAAATGCATTAATCATATAGGTCAATTGATTCGTCTCGATGAAAGAAATCTTCATTTTCCATAGATCAGCTTTAAATTTTCAATATTTGAGAAGTTATATTGGAAAAATGAATTTTACAAAAATTATAAAAGTACATAAAACTATTAAAATTAAATATTTTGTTAAACCCTTGTATGAAATTTAACTAGGTATATAGTGGAATAACTTTGCAAAATTTCATCAATTTATCTCTACGCGTTTTCAAGAAATTGCTGGATCGTGACACACATACACACACAAACATACATCCGGAAATTTTTTCAGATCATCATATTAGATATATTGCCCTTGAAATATGTTCAAAAAAACCTTTTTTAGGAAACTGGATTTTGTCACCACTACAAAGCTTCCTCTATGAAGAAGCAATAAATTTTTGTTATATAACTTTTAAATATCTGCAAGCCCTTCCGAAGTATATCGCACGCTCAGGGATTGATTTACGCGAGGCGCATAAATATCACCCAAATTTCATTTGACATAATAACCATTTGACCGAAATTCATTTCACCAAATAAAAATTTGCTCTAATATTTATACACCCGAATTATTATTGAACCTAATCTCCGTTTATTCGAATTAAAATTCTCTCTAATTCCTATAGATCCAATTTTTCATTTCTTCTAATTATCAACTGCTCTAATATCAATTTTTTCTAATTTCTGTTTGCCCGCAATAGTATTTAACCTGCTTTCTATTTGAACGAAATTCCACTGTTCCTAAAGTCTATTTTTCCGAAACATAGTTTGACCGAATTTACAAATTCTCGAAATAAAATTTTCTCTACTTTCTATGAAACAGAATTATCGTTGAGTGTAATTTTTATTTTTCAGAATTAAAATTTGCCCTCATTTCTACGTTCCCTAACTATCTTTCAACCTAATTAACGTTTTCCCAAATTTTCATGTAACTAAAATTTAAACTGTCCGAATTAGTATTTAACATAATTTCCGCTTATTCTAATTTACATTTGGCCTAACCTCTGTTTAACCGAATAATCATACAACCTAATTTACATTTGCACGAATTGACATTTGGTAAAACTTCTCTTCGATCGAATCGTCATTTTACCTAAATTTCATTTACCAGAATTATCGAAACCGAGAATTTCCGTGTAACAGAATTTTAATTTGTCCTAACTTTACTACTTGTCAGTTTTCAACCTGAGTTTCCGATCTATGCACAATGATCTTAAAATTGGCCTCCAGGGCGCGCAGTGTGTGTTGGAGAAATTCTGTCATTGGCTGTAATGTGGCGCGCGATTCAAAATTGAATTGATTTAAATCGCGCGCCACATTACAGCCAATGGCAGAATTTCTCCAGTTGATAATTAGAAGAAATGAAAAATCGGATTTATAGGAATTAGAGAGAATTTTAATTCGGATAAATGGAGATTAGGTCCAATAATAATTCGGGTCTATAAATATTAGAGCAAATTTTGATTTGGTGAAATGAATTTCGGTCAAATGGTTATTATGTCAAATGAAATTTGGGTGATATTCATACGTCTCGATTTACGCGAGCGACACTGAAGGGTGTCGATGGATTTGTTCCCTTTGTTTTGAGACCACATTTCATTCATCTAGCATTATGCTAGCATGTTCAAAACATGCCCATCATGCAGCCTGCCATCCTTCAACATAAGACCTGCGGGGACCTGCGGCTACTGCTTTCAAGCCATGCTGGACAGCGGATGGCTGCGGAATTTAACCTTATTCTTCGGACTCTCACTAAATCACCCCAACGGGGAGGGGGCCTAGTCTGGGATTACATAAGCCTCACAATGATGCCTTCAGTTGATATATTTTTGGCTCTGAAATTGAAACTAGACGGATTCGGTAGGGTGATGGCCCAACTAGAACAAGTCCCAGTTCATCCATTATGTATTCAGCAACCAAATCGTCACAACTTCGAAGAAAACTTTAATTTTAACCTCGAAGAAAGTGATGATGACGGACTCTACGAGGTTTAAAACGCAAATTTAATAATACTAAGGGAACTCATTTTTTTCTTTATTTCTTAAATAAAAAAAAATATAATTTTTTTTATACATAATCTTTTATAAAACTAATTCCCATTCGGACACCCGAACACACGTTGGCGATTTCTGGTCAACTGCCTATAAAAGGGCTTATTTATTTTAGACATACCAGAAATTGTTACATTATTAATACGAAAACGTTGTCCGTAATTTGCGTAAGTTGAAAACCGTATATTATCAAAGTACAATTACACAGGCACACTAAAAAAAGGTCTTGTTACAGAAAAGAAACCCATATACCCTTATTTTTTACGGCACGCTGAGTCCGAATTTGATGTCCGTTTACCCCCACCACGTCATAATTTAGGTCAAGTCGCAAAAAAAAAAAATTTTATTAGAAATTACCTCTATTCCTAACGTTTTTGAGGTCCCTGAATCCGAATCCGAGGTCCACTTGACCCTATCGAATCACTATCAAGGGAAATTTTACGTCCAGATATGGTATTATAGCATTTTTTCAATCAAGACCTCATAGGTCAATTAGAGTTTATTTACGTTTTTATATATAAGGCGCGTGTGAAAAAATTGCGTATTACCACTTTTTTCAATTTGTTAAAGGCTCCCGTGTGGAAATTTTGTAATGGCGCTAGTTAGGCTCAAAATAGAACAAACTTGGCCCCAACTTGGGGATCTAGACAGGACCAAACCACAAATGAAACGGCTAAACCGGCCAGAGCCTAACTTACTCAGCCATATTAAATAAAAAAATTATTTTTTAAAATAAAAAAATTAGAAAAACATTTATAAACTACATTGAAAATTACTTAAACAGATCTTTTATTTATCCAATTCTTCTAAAAAAATGTTCTTGAATGAGATTTAATTAATATGTTATAACCTAAATACATTTTTCAAAGTATGTATATATAAGAACTTACTTTCGTTTTCGTTCTGCAACCTTGGAATGTTGCAAATTGCTCGATGCCTCCGAACTCGTCGAGTACTATTTACTTTCGGCATTTTTAATAATATAATTAATAATTAAAACGTCCAAAACCAAAATCGAAAAAATACTCGACAACTTAACCACCAACCAACTTATTTGTCAATTGTGTTCAAGACAGATGCACAGCCAAGTTAATGGCGCTGCAATCGAGCTAAATGTAACAAAGTTGGCTTCAACTAGATTTAAGATATTAACCCTGTTTTAGCCATAAAATAATTTTCCAAGTTGGGGCCAAACTTGTATTTGGGCAAACATTTGGCAATTTCCACACGAGCTATCGTTGCAAAAGGGTGTATGTTTAGATTTCTTTTAACTGTATAGAATGCAAAATTATTCACTTTAATTATCTAGATGCAGGAACAGATATCATTATTCATTTATTAAATTTTTAAACAAGTTCTAAAACATTTTAAAACTGTTAATAAAAAAAAATAATTTTTTAATACTCCCTAATATAAATTGCAATAGTCCTTAACTCAAGATTGTTGAAGGACATTCCTCTCTATTAGTCGTTTAATCGGCAAAACGTTAAACAAAACAGAGTAAGAAAAGAGAGTCTGACTAAGATCCACATTCTAGAAATATGTAGCGGTCCATGGCCCACATCTATCGCCCTTCTACGTCTTACTATAAAATCATCACGGAATGTATCAACTAGTTGCATTCTGCATTTACATGTAGCCAGTTCACAGATTCAATGAGCATTAATGGTCTACTTTTTTGGAAATTCGGATGATTAGAACTATCAATCACTCGAACATCTATCAAATTAATACATTTTATTTAAAAATTAGAATATAAAATTGACATAACTTTATGTGTGTTGTATTCTACTTTGTTTTCGTTTTGTTTATTCTCTTCGTTGAATTAATGATCTTCTATAAACCATTGAACGTATGGACAGAAGTTTATGTTCTAAATAATTAGTGTAGAGTGTGGAGTGTATCTTGGGATTGTTGAGAATTACATTTTCACCAATATTAAAATAAAATGAATATAAAAGTTTACCTTATTTTCGGCATGTTAACTCTCGCAAAAAGTTCTTTATTGGAGATATCACATACTCTCTGGACTCATCTATTGGAAGGAGGATTTCAGATAATTGAAAAACTCGACCCATTACGGATTCCTTTAATCAAAGTGGATCTATCAGAAAACAATACAAATTATGAAATTATCTTCCGAAACATAGAGGTCGTTGGATTGAACGGATCCATGTTAGAAAATGTTCATCTATTACGAGGAAAGTTGGAGTCGAATTTAACTGATATAGAAACTGGGTACGTGAGTTACACTAATCTGAAAGATTTGGATAGAAGCATTCATTACAGATTCTATAACTTGACGAAAGAGCCAGAATTTGAAAAGGGCAGAATTGCAGAGGAGTTTGAACGTGTAGAGACAGTTATTGAACTGAATGCTCAATCAAGTACGAATCAGAATGAAAAACAGTTGCCGAAAAATGAAAAAGGGAAACAAAGAGAGGAACTGAAAATTCAGTACATGAAACACATTCCGGGACATCATTATGCAAGAATCCAACTCCCTGTTGAAGTGAGTAACTCCATTAAGTTGAAATAGGTAGTGTATTTTGATGCAAAGGAAAAAATGTACGAAGGATTTTTATGAAACCAGCCTAACACTCAATCAAAACATTCAAAAACCTACTGTGAATTCTATTATATAATGGGTGTTTTCATTTTGCTTTCTCATAGAGGAAGCTTTGTAGTGGTGACAAAATCCTTTCATCGAGATGAATCGATTGACCTATATGATTAATGCACTTCATTAAAGAATAAGGAAATTATGTTTATTTATAATTTTGAAAGTTAATATTTCGCTCTATGTTTTCAAATAATCAAAATCTTGAGTTGACGTAAGGAAAATGAAGATTCCTTATGTCGAGACGAATCGATTAACCTATATGATTAATGTATTTCATTGAAAAATGATAAAGTAATGCTTTATTAATTTTTTTAAAATGAATTTTTCAAATATAACTGGAAATATGAATGGAAACAAGTAATATCGAAGCTTAATGCTTCCTCTATGAGGAAGCAAATCATATTTACTTACAGGAAGCAAAGTGCTCATTGAATGAGCACAAAAGTTGATACAACTTCACAGCTAGTTTATTTTATTTATATTTTAATATCTTCATTTAAGGAGCACTTTGCATTCTCATAGAAAAAATATTAAAAATTTTATCTCAATATTTGAAAATATTAAATTTTTTCTATGTTATATAAATGAACACCTTACTCTTAATTAACTCTTGGATGGCACACTTCCCGACGTGTAACATAGCAAACGTAATGTGATATTTTTGTCCCTAAGTGAAAAATACTTTTTGCAAAGAACGAATTTATTATTTTGAGTAGTTGAATTTTTTACACACTCTTGGACAGTTATTACTTCAAATTGGTGACAAAATCCAGTATCTAAAAAAAGTTTTTTCTTTGAACATATTTCAAAGGGTGGTCCAATTGAACTGAAATTTTTAAGAACGCTGTATTTTTACATGTTCATCAGAGAAAATGTATTATATTTGTGTAAAATTTGACCCCCTCATTTTTTGTTAAATCTTCACGTTTTGTGACCCCCTGAATCCGAAAAACATGGTTTTACCAATGTGTCCGTCTGTGTTTATGTGTGTGTAGATTTTTATCCGATTGGATTGGCCTTTGGTATACTCATTTAGTGTCTTGAAATGAAGGCCGAGTTCGTTGGCCAGCCATTTTTGATGAAAATTAAAAAAGTTAGAGCATTTTGAAAATTTGAAAAAAAAAATTAATTCAAAGCCAAATAACGCACGATATGAAAAAGAGTCAAAGGATGAAAAATATATTTTTTTGAACGCCCTACAGGACTCACGTGAGGATTTTCTGAATTTTCTTGAAAAATCGAAAATTCAAATTTTGAGCCAAATAACGCGTGATATAGAGAAAATTATCAGAACATAATTATTGGTCTTTAAAAGATCTACAAATTCTCCCTTGAAAATTTTTTAATACGATGATTAATACGATTATTTTTTCAATAATTCATTTTCTAACTTATGAATGTCTATGATGAGAATGTGTTCCTGAAGGTCGATAGAACCTTAAGAAATTTAAATAAAGGTATATAAACGAATGAAAGCGCACATATTGTGATGAGAATGTGTGCTCACAATGGCACCCCTAGTTTATATAAAATTTAATTTTATTGAAGCAATTAAAAGTAATAGTTGAAAACATTCAAATGGCTTAGACGGATAATTATTATAAGTACGTGAAAAGTGCCATTGAGCCTTATCCAACAGCACTTTATCCTATGTGCACATTAAGAAATGAAAACTCTTTCCTGAAATGTTCAGTCTTTTAACCTTGAAGATGACATTTCAAGGTCAGATATATGGATTTTCAGTTTCTTGGGTATATCTCGGTTCATTTTTGACAGATTTTAATAAATAAGGGGGTCGTATTTAAGATCTCTCAAAATAGGTACACCTCATTAATTTTTTCAACCATTTTTCGTGCTAAATTCAAATTTTCACAAACGTTTAAATATTTGAGGTCGAGTTTTCTCGAAAAAAAAAAATATATATATATGTATATGGAAGGAGTATAGACCAAATTTTTTACTTTGAGTTAATTTTTGTTTTGGATATTTTCTGAGGTCGTGTGACCAGCCTTGGTGTTTTACCGAATTATCATACCATTTAATTTTTCTGATAGAATTAAAAAGAAGGAAGGTGTATGATGACAGTGGGGTTTTATTGGATTAAGAAAACATTCAATTTTTCTTATAAAATTCAAAAACAGGAGAAAGTGTATTCTACAGTGGGGTATTCCCAGGACCGGCCCGGACTTGGAAGGCAGATTTCCTTATAACACTATACCGTTATGAAAAAGTAGTATTGAATTCAATACTTCTTATTTATAAGGGTGGTATAAAGATTTCTATTTTAATTAAAGGGTCAGGTACAGTGGCAAGGCAAAAAAAAAAACGCTTTTTTTGATAATTTTTTTAAAAAAAAGTTTTGAATATTCACAGATTAATTTTTATAAGTTATAAAGATATATTTTTCAAGAAGTTACAGTAATTTTTTAATTTATAAACAGTGATAAACAACTGAATTACGGCCAATATACTAGAGTCCAGAAAAACATTTTGATTTGCGGTGCGTAAAGGAACTCATTACTGAATCCTCAAAATTTTGTCAGGATCGGTACAGCCGTTCTTGAGATTTTTGACGCACCGTCTTTGAAAACGTTGTTTCGAGAAAAATGCGTTTAAATTGTGCAGTTTGCACAGTTCAGCCCCGCGAACCGCTCGAGATGCCTTCGATTAAATGCCTCGTCAGAACTTGAAATTTTAATTTACATAATACTTTGCAAATGTTATACTTTTAGAAAATGTAAAATGACCTGACCCCCTAACTAAATTTTGTACAATTTACAGATTACAGAAAGATTAGAAAAGAGACTTACAGAAATTGATTTCGACTATACAAAAAATTATCAGAATGGATATTTCCAAATAGAAGGTATATTAAACAATAAAAAACTTAAATTTAAACCCAGTGCTTTTCCTCTGCAGCCGGATGTAGCTCAATATGAAACTTTAGATAATATTAAACTGCACAAGCAAATCTTAAAATCCGATAATATTCAAAAAGTAAGCTATCCATTCGGAAGACCTCCAGGATTAGTATTATATGATAGATATACTGGAACTGAAAGTTTTCTGGTACCTATAAGTCTTTTACGATACGAAAGGCCTGCAGCATATGTATATAAATTTGAAAAAACTGGTGGATCGGATAGATTAGAAGAACGACCAGCTTATGTAAGATTTGTACCTACTTTTGAATCAAGGAGACTCGAAGTGCCTTCTGAAACATATGAGGAGTCATATGTATTTCCAAGAGTCGATGGGTCAGATACTGAAGTGACATCTGAGTCTAAAGCATCTAAAAAACATAATCAACTTTCGGATAGCACTCCTATTTACACGCGCCATGAAGTTTACGAGGATTCTGCCGTTCCACTCGAAAGTACAGTTACTTATAAAACGAACAATGTTGACCCCTATAAAATTAATTCAAATTCTGAAAAATTCATTAGTACACGGATTCATTATTCTCCTACTCCAACAATGCTACTTAATAAGAATAAACCAGCAGGATCTAATGATCATATTCAATCAGCCCGTTATTCGAAAATACAGCCGGAAAATCAAGTTGTCAATGGTTATGGAATTGATGATTTCATGAAGGTAAGATTGAATGAAACCTTTTTTATTTTATTATTTGCATTTTTTCTAAAAAAAAAAATCAAATATACAAAAATACCTAGTCAAGTTTAAAGTATTCCTTTATAAAATCTCGTCTTTCAAAAAAATTCAGAAGAACTTACCAATTAGAAAAAAATATATATGTATATTCCCGAAATGTGATCATATTATGAGCAATAAGACCAGCCATATTCGACTCTATAATATAATATTTGTTGCTAACTTTCGATCCATAAATTGCTAAGAATTTTCTATCTTTAAATTTTCTCCGTACGGCGCACAGTGGGTTAAAAACAAATTTCGCGGACAAATTGATAGTTAGAAGCTATTTCTGAACCGATTGGAACCCTTTTTTTATTAAAACTTATAAAATTCCGCACAAGCATGTCGATCCATATTTTAAAACAATTTTTTTTTTATTTGATAACAATAATGAAAAAAAAAATTGTTTTTTGAACACCGGGTTTCCAGAAATACTTAAATTAAATTCCAAATACCTGGAATTAATGAAGCAGCTATCCGGGAAAGTCATCCAACATCTTAGCAATTATTTAAAAATCTATTAAATTTGTTATAAAAAAATAAGTGTGTGAAAGTGTATTCATGGCGAATGACAGTGATTCGTCAATTGCTTCGCATTAAATATCAATTATTCATGAAGAGAAATCGATTTTTAATTAAATTCATTAATGAAAATAAATATTTTGTTATTTTATAAACAAATTTTATAAACAGTTAACAAGTATAACAAGAATACAACAAATCCATAACAAGTATTTATGATGACATACATAAAGTTTTTTCTACCGAATCGACAAAAAATTAAATAGACAATAATTGTCTATTCTATTATTATACAATTATTGTATAATTTAAATAATTAAATACTGCAAATAATATTGTTTTTAAATAATATGGGTGAACTTCTGATTTTTTTCCAGCTCCGTGTAATTTTGTATTAAAATTTTAGCTTTATTTTCATAATGAAATCATAAAAAAAAACCATAATTTTCATGGTTGCTTTCGTTTAACCTCCTTTCACTTGCAAAATTAACAAAAATGTTTTCAAAAAAAGTTGTATACCTCTTTGAAATACACTTTTTTTTTTGAAAATTTGTATCTGCAAATGATCTCCTGGGGCTCTGTATACTTATGTATTTTGATGCGCTGATTACGAATATGATTGTGAAAATTGGCGCAAATTGAATTTTCATGGTAAAACCATGAAAAAACCATAAAAATAATGGTTTTTTGCATTTATCTCAGCTAATATTGAAAACTAAATAAAATGTCTTAAATAAAAGTTATATATTGATATTACAAAATCATTCAAACAAAAGGAAGGCACAGGGGTGCCTTCCCGCCACCACAACACCTGATAAAGAGGATCGTGTGTGACCTAAGTTATTTCTGTGACCTGTCACAGGGGTGCATTCCCGCCCCCACAACACCAAAAGGGAATAGTAAAAGGAATGGCAAAGGTAACGGTAAAGGAAATGGCAAAGGGAATGCAAAGGGAATGGTAAAAGGGAATGGCAAAGGGGAATGGAAAAGGGAACGGCAAAGGGAATGGTAAAGGGAATGGCAACGGGAATGGCAAAGAGAATGGTAAAAGGGAATAGCAAAGGGAATGGAAAAGGAGATGGCAAAGGGGAATGGAAAAGGGAACGGCAAAAGGAATGGTTAACGGGAATGGCAAAGGGGAATGGAAAAGGGAACGGTAAGGGAATGGCAAAGGGGATAGTAAAGTGGAATGGAAAAGGGAACATCAAAGGGAATGGTAAAAGGAACGGCAAAGGGAATTGTAAAAGGGAATGGCACAGGGAATGATAAAGGGGAATGGAAAAGGGAATGGTAAAAGTGAATGGTAAAGGGATGGATGCGACGGATTCTCACACGATGGAGTGCAAAAGAGCAATCTTGCAGACCATCTCTGCGAATTTTTGTGGCGACGACGCCTTAAAAAATTAAAGGCTGAGCCATTCAAAGAATTACTGTCAAACATTAAAGAATGTTACCCTGGACATTAATAACAAAAAAATTTTTTAAATCCAAAAAAAGTATAAAACATAAAAAAACAATAAAAAAATATGCTCTTCAAAATTCTCCAAACTTCCCGCGGTGAAGAGCGTAAGTAGATACAAAATCGAAACCAATGGAGATACGGTTAATAATGATACACTATAAAAATGTATGTTTCATTGATTTTCACTGAAACTATTACTCGTAGAAAAAAATGTTTCAAATAAAAAATATGTATTTCGATGAGGTCTACAACTTTTATTTAAGACATTTTATTTAGTTTTCCATATTAGCTGAGATAAATGCAAAAAACCATGATTTTTATGGTTTTTTCATGGTTTCACCATGAAAATTCAATTTGCGCCAATTTTCACTATCATATTCGTAATCAGCGCGTCAAAATACATAAATATACGGAGCCCCAAGAGAATCGGAGGTATTGCGTTTTCGGAACTACAGCCTTTATTTTCTTGTTGAGTTCATACTTCAAAATTGTTTATTAACATCTTTACGTTAATCTCATTGATATGAGATTATAATTTCGTGAGCAAAAACTATTAACTCAAAATCTTAGCCTTAATGATAATTGAATCATGCAATTGAATCATTTTATTTTGTTGAATATATATGTAGATATTCCTACCTTTTTAATCCTCGTCGCCAATTGGAGTATCCTTCTCACTGGTTCGACAACGTACTCACTTTTGGGGGCACATGCCGGGACTTCCGCTCTAATCAGTGGTACAGTACTGACCGCTCTTATCGTAGGTTCGCTCGAGTCAGTGATATTCAAGAGTGGGGGCACTCAGGTATATTTAGGGTTCTGAGTATTAAATAACATACACTACACCCACTCACGCTCGTCTCCTTTACCATTCCCCTTTGCAATTTCCCTTTACAATTCCCTTTTACCATTTCCATAGAACATTTGGCTTTACCATTCCCTTTGCCATTTCCCTTTACCATTTCCATTTACCATTTGCATTAACCATCCCCTTTCCCATTTCCCTGTTACCATTTCCCTTTACCATTCCCCTTTGGCATTGCTCTTTATCATATCCTTTTACCATTCCCTTTATCATATCCTTTATCATTTCTCTTTGCCTTTTCCCTTTGCCATTTTTTTGACAACGTTATCATGTTCAAAATTTTATCAATTTTAAAAATTCAATTACTCATAACTTCGTAAATAAATTTTTCTCATGAAATCAGTAAAAAGAACCAACCAGCTGGATAAAACCCTCATGTAAAGTAAGACGTTTAACAATTTTTTTATTTGAGAGCAGTTGCGTAGCTTACTCTAAGGGGGCCCTGTATCAAAATTTTTCGGGGGGCCCTTCTACCTTAGCCCAAATGGAAGGTAAAAATTTTTCACAAAAGAAACAAAAACTCCAGCATTGAATGAAATAAATATATTTATTGATAATAAATAAATGTAAGTAATTACTAACAACTAATGCTCCTAGGAGCCAACTTAGCCAAACAATTCAAACACATTTTTTTCTCGCTTTTTTTTCCGCAAACTTATTGATTAAGACATCCAAAGCTGAAGACGATTTTAGTTTTTCAAGATTTTCTGCCTCTATAGACAGTACTGACAAGTCTGATAATCGTTCTTGACCCATAGAAGTCCTGAGATAATTTTTTATCAATTTCAATTTTGAAAAGCTTCTTTCAGCTGTTGCAGTTGTAACCGGAAGGGTCAAAAATAGGAAACATGCAGTTAGTACCTCCGGAAAACTGGATGCAAGGCTATTGAATTTTATTAGTAATAATTCCATCAGTTCCTTAATGGAATAAATTTTTTGAATTTCAGATTTTAAGCATATTTTTGAAGCAATTAATTGTTCACATAGATTATCTGACATGTGGTTACTGTATTTAGCAATAATTTTTTTTTATTATTTCGTTTGAAAACGATAAGAGTTTTTCTGGCTGTAACACTTCAAACTTATTACTCAGGTCACAGAGGCTCTGAAATCTTTGTTTAGTTTGAGAAATTAATAGATCTAAACAACAATAGTACACATTGACTTTAAAGTACGATTCCGGGTTTGAAATTTTCTCATCTTCTGATAACTCATCAAAAAAACGCTTCGTTTTTTTTCAGTCTTTTATTTTTGAATACAGTTGCTAGCCCCATTCTTTTGCTAGATCTCTGGACTCGTTTAGCAAATCATGAAATGAATTTTTATTTCTCATTTCGCTCAGTCTATTCAAAAGATTACTTAATAAAATACTAGCTTTATGTATGTCATTCTTTTCATGATGTAGAGCCTTAGAAACAGGGTTTTATACTATTGTCAAAAAACGTATATATTCTTTCAAAATTATCGAAAAATGTTGACACTTCATTAACATGTTTCGCAGCATCATTTAAAATTAAATTTAATACGTGTGCCGCACAATGAACATAATCGGCATTTGGCGCATGCTCTTTTATAAGGGCTTGTAATCCTCCATAAACACCCGACATAACATTTGCTCCATCGTATCCCTGCCCTCTACACTTGGACAATTCAATTCCATATTCTTTTATTGTATTTAAAATTTCAGTTTTGAGCCCTTCTGCACTACAATCGGCTACTGATATAAACCCCAAAAAGGATTCGCAGATTTTTATTTCCTCAGGTACACGATCAGTATTTTCTGTTATCGAGATGTATCGAAAAACTACAGAAAGTTGGTCAATTTTTGACATGTCTTGTGTTGTATCCAAAATAATTGTCAAAAATGGAGATTTTTTAATTTCGGAAACAACTGTGGTTGCTAGCAAATTAATAATCTCATTTTGAATCGTGGGGCTTAAGTAATTAATTTCACCTTTTGGCTTTAAAAGAAGTTCTTTTAAAATAGGATCATAATTGGACATTAATCGTAAAATTGACATAAAATTTCCAGATTTAGAATCATAGCCTCTTAAAGGTAAATTGCATGATGCTAAAGTAATTATAACATTAATTATACAATGCAATACATCTCGCCAGAAAGTAATATGAATGATTATTTTACTTTGCAATGAAGTATCGACATTGCGTGAAATTGCTTCTGACGGAAACACCGTTAACCCATGCTGAGGAGTAGACTTTGTTTTGGCGATCTACTAAAAACCACCAAAAGTGGCAATATGGTTTGTTGAAATTATTAGAATAGCATAGCCATGGCCTTAACATTTTGATACCAGCCTTATTTCTAAATGAGTAATGATGGGCTGAAAAACATCCATTTGTTTCTACATCCTATGGAAATGGTCCTTGTGGTTTAAATGGGCCCAATTGTTTACGTGGATGATAACAGTGTGCCCAGTAGTGGTTTAGAGGTGAAAAAAATTTTTTTGACATCAATAGAGCTCTTTTATTCATTAAAAAAATTCACAAAATCGTAAATTTTTTTGCGTTTTTTTGAATTTATTGATCGATCATCAATATTTAAGCCCCAAGTAAGCTTTTCTGCGAGAAAGTAGAGTTCATGAACTGTAATTTGCTTTGTTTTTGAAGCTTCTAAGTGCACTGGTTAACGAGATATCACTGTTCAAAATTGGTAACAAAGGCAAAGCAAGAAATCTGTGAATCGGGCAAATCACAGCGCTGCACAGTTTTTAATATTTTTAATACATTGAAAAATTTTTCTCATTGGAACTCAAAAAATCACTTTTTTTCTGAATTTCGTCGAAAAATCACTACTTTTTTTTGTCTGAACCAACGAACCTAATGATTTTATGAAAAAATTCTCTACAGATGAGTGAAATTTCATGTATTTATCTTTAATTTACCGTAAGGGGCAAAGTCCTAACCCTAATAGGTCAAAAGTTATGACCTCTCAAAGTGGGCCACTTTTGGCCCATTTTTCTGGGCAATTTTCCTCTACGGAGTTTTCTTGTAACAGGGTGTTCTATGGGAAAATTATGATAGTGATGCCAGAGAATGAAATAAAGTAAACAAAATAATGCGTCTATTAAGAAAAAAGGATCTTCTGGTGCCAGTAGTACGTGATTTATGATCTCTCAAAAACTCCCTTTTTTTTTTTTTGCATTTTTTCACTAAAATTCGAAAAATTGGGACCTTCAAATATACCTCATTTCTTTTTGATCTGCGGACGAAACGCAAACAAAAGAAATTAAAATAGACTCAATTCTGCGTAAAATGAAAAAAAGAGGATATCTTAGTTCTAATAGGTCACGAGCTCTGACCTTGGAAAGTGGACCTTTCTTACATATAATCATCTGAGTGCACCATGCGGGGCAAGAACCGAGAATATGATTTCTCCGCTGCGATTTCCATAAAAAATAGGGGCACTTACGATTATGAAAATCCCAGACCAATTTTAATACACTAGTGCCACTGACGGCCGCTACGCGGCCGTCGTGGTTCTCTTTACTTTTCTATTTTCTTTTCTATATACATTCAGTGTTAATGCTTTATTTCTTAATTCGATACTTTTCGATATTCGACTATGTTCAATTCGAGATTTTTATGCCATGACTTTTCTTATATAGGATAGGAGATCTATTACACAGGGCCACAAAAGGAAATCGAGGAGGATCTTTTGTGAGCTTACTCATTCTTTATATATTTTTCGTCGCTGATCACGATGCTTGTGTCCGAGTGACCCCATCACGTCAGGGTCAAGGTCAGATGGAGGTCAAACGCCTTAATTCGCAGAAAATAATTTTTTTGATACCGGATTCCCAAAGAGCGGAAAATTTGACGTTCAGATACATATTGGCTTTTCACTTGAAATGAACCCTGGAAGTGATTTAGAGGTCATGTGAAGATCGAATTCTCTTTTTAATCATTGGGCTGGTATTTCGGCTAGGAACGAGTCTCCAAACTACATTGTTACGGTCCCTGGTACTACTCAGGGGCGATTTAAAATAACCTCCGCTTCACCTTTTCGACGGAAGGGGAAGGTTCCTCCGGAAACCTTTCGGGCGAGCTCTCTAGCGGGATGTACAGAATGTCCGAATTCGTGATGCCGAGCTCCACCGACGTCGGCAATTCCTTTATCGGAGAAATAATCAATTCTGGAATCTTGAATTGGTAAAAGGGTCTCTCCGATAAAGTTAGGCGCTTGAGTTCCAATGGAACCTGCTTTTGTGGTACCGGTGGGGGTGAAGGTGACCCGCGGTTTTCGTTGCTCGTCGGTAGCCGGCTAGAAGGGACTGGTAGTGAAGTGGTTGCGGAACCTCGCAAGGCACGGAGACGCGCTCGTCGACGAGCACCCTGTCCGGGGCCCTTACGCGAAATCCGACACTTCGGGTCCTTAAGTCCTGTGGTTGCGGAGGGAACGCGGTTGGCGCGGTCACGATATTCGCGGAGCGAGATTGTGACACGTTGTTTCGTGGTCACGGCTTCGGCTAAACTCAAGGGTCGTCGGCTGGGCATCTGCAAAGGGAGGGGGAGGTGAAAATCTCCGCGCTCACGAACTTAAATACTGGAAGGTTCCGCGTCCGTTTCTGTCCTGTTCCAAATATGGTCCAGTTCAGGAATCGTTCGCAAGAAAATTCCGCCTGTCCCTTTGCCAAAAAAGATTCCGGTTCAACGATCTTATATTTATATATATATATATAAAAAGGAAAAGGAAGTATCACAAGTAGAAATCGCAAACACAACGGTAAATGCACAAGGAACTCAAAGAGTTGGTGGAATTATCGGGAAAATGGAAGAGGGAAAGTCAATTACCTTTTCACTTGAGTTAGTACACTGATTTTATTTGCACAATTACTGGAAACTACACTTAAGGAAGTGACTTGACGGAGAGAGAGAGGGCTCTCGAGATGTGAGGTCAACTACCTTATTTGATTTCGGAAGATCAACTGAGGAAAAACCTAAGGGTTCGTGGGTCCCTTGATTTTCAGACACCGTCTGCAAGGAGAGAGGGAAGAGTCCCCGCTTGCGGATTGGCTAGTGCTGACGCCACGGAAGGAAAAGCCGGGAGCTGGCGCTCTCTGCATGCGTCGGGTGTCTGAGTCTGAACTACAATTTCCCGAAGTTTTTCCAATGAATTAATATATTTTTTTTTTTTTTTTTGAGAACTTATACCTTTTAATTTGTCAAACGGACAATTCTTAAGATTAAAAATCGTTGGTTTATAAATTGCTAGTTGTTTATCAAAAATCGAGAATATCTAAAATTAAGTATCGCTAGGATTAAGAATTCATTTAATTAAGAACTTATAAAATAACCTATCATAAAATTAGGGGTGCACCTATATTACTCGCTAATATTGTTATTAATTAACAGAAAATATTTAAAAATGGGAAAACAACAAAGTAATCTCCGACGGTTTTAAATTATTTATTAGCAAAAATCAGATTCTAGAGTTAAGGGGTGAGAGAATTGTTAATAAAGCCATTTTAATATGCTTTAAAATTGTCTCTCCTTGTCTCTCCTCACACAATTCCTGGAAATACTTCCAGTATTTGGACATCTCTTTTGATCAATGAATCGGACCTCCAATTGCCGAAATATTAATGAAATTTGTACTGAATTTCGATTAATATTAACGGAGCAAGAGGAAAATTCCGATTCCTGAGAGAGCGAGTATTTAGTGGGAGAGAGATAGAATCTATCGGAAGCGTGGGTCCCAGGTCATCGTTGGCAGGGGCGTCATGCCCTGCAGATGCTGGTCTCAGAGATAATAGGACTCGCCTTGCCAGAGGATTAAGTTATAAAATTTTAGTACTTCGACCCTGGCAAGGAATTTAAGTTATAAACTGAGGAAGCAAATTATAAAAAAAAGAAAGTGTAGGCAGCTCGTCATAAGCACCAACGTGTTTAAGATTTGTCACGTAGGCCAATAATTTTGGGAAATTAAGAAAAATTTCCGAAAGTGCCAGCTGAAGCACGTTCGAATCGCAAACACGATTGGTGATCATATTTTTAAGCCTTGGCTTATAACAACATATCTTAATGTTTTTTTGGTCACTGATTACGATTCTGGTGTCCGTGTGACGCCATCACGTCAGGGTCAAGGTCAAATGAAGGTCAAGCCCCTTAATCGGCAAAAAATATTTTTATTTACCCCGGCTTCCGGAAGAACGGAAAATTTTACGTCCAAATACACTTTGACCTTTCACTTGAAATGACCCAGGAAGTCATTTGGAGTTCATGTGAAGGTCAAATTCTCTTTTTAATCATTGGGCTGTCATTTTTGTTAAGAACTGGTCTCCAAACTACATGCCTTAATTTTTTTTGGGTCACTGATCACTATACTGGTCAAGGTCAAACCCATTAATTTGCAAAAAATAATTTTTTTTGACTCCGGAATGAGTAAGAAAAAAAGGAGGATATCTTAGCTCTAATAGGTCACGAGCTATGACCTTGGAAAGTGGATCTTTCTTACATATAATCATCTGAGTGCACCATGCGGGGCAAGAACAGCCATATTTGAATGTTTTAATGCAAATGAAGTATCTATCTCTAAATGTAAGTAAAATATAAAATGTAAAGATGTCGACAAACACCAACAAACACCGTAAAATCTTAGTAAGTAAAATATATATCATTTTTTAATAATTTGTTTAAAAGTAAAAAAATAGAAATAGTATATTTTGTTAATAATAAAATTTTCATTGTTTACAAAAAAAATTTTATTCTGAAAAATTAATTATGTTAGCATGCATGTTAATAAAATTAATTTTTTGAGTTTCAAAACTCTAATAACTAAATTGTCTTTGAATTTAATGATCTGAAGTGTAATGATCATTGTCGTAATAATTGAGATGGGCGTAGCCCCATACTAAATTATATTTAGATAATAAATTAAGTATTATTTTTGTGATTTCTAAGATAAATCATTCTCATTGAAGTTTCACGATCCCCTTACCTCGACCCCTCTACTTGTTGAGTATGGTTGGATATCTATTATTCCTAAATTTATTTTACGATCATATTAAATCTCTTGGTTATTTTGGAGAATTATGAAAATAACCTTGCGTCCATAAAATTAAAAATAATTAAAAATAAGCGCCTAATAAAATTAATTTTTCAGAATAAAATTTTTATTTGTAAACAATGAAAATTTGATTATTAACAAAATATACTATAATAACATTCTAACCGTAAAATTGCTGAAAAATTTTATATAAATTATTAAAAAAAGATGTTTATATAATTTTTTTTATAAAAACTCATTGTTTATTAATAAAAAATGATGTATATTTCACTTACATTTAAAGCCAGATACTGCATTTGCATTAAAACATTCAAATATAGCTGTACTTGCCCCGCATGGTGCACTCAGATGATTATATGTAAGAAAGGTCCACTTTCCAAGGTCATAGCTCGTGACCTATTAGAGCTAAGATATCCTCTTTTTTTCATTTTACGCAGAATTGAATCTATTTTAATTTCCTTTGTTTGCGTTTCGTTCGCAGATCAAAAAGAAATGAGGTATATTTGAAGGTCCCAATTTTTCTAATTTTATTGAAAAAATGCAAAAAAAAGGGAGTTTTTGAGAGATCATAAATCACGTACTACTGGCACCAGAAAATCCTTTTTTCTTAATAGACGCATTATTTTGTTTACTTTATTTCATTCTCTGTCATCACTATCATAATTTTCCCATAGAACACCCTGTTACAAGAAAACTCCGTAGAGGAAAATTGCCCAGAAAAATGGGCCAAAAGTGGCCCACTTTGAGAGGTCATAACTTTTGACCTATTAGGGTTAGGACTTTGCCCCTTACGGTAAATTAAAGATAAATACATGAAATTTCACTCATCTGTAGAGAATTTTTTCATAAAATCGTTAGGTTCGTTGGTACAGACAATGTTGCAAAAAGTAGTGATTTTTCGACGAAATTCAGAAAAAAGTTATTTTTTGAAATGACTGTAACTCGAAACCTATTAGAGATAGAATGTTCGCTTTTTTTTTTCTTAGAATTTTGCACATTATCTTTTTTAATGTGAACTTTTTTTTGTACAACGCAATGGAAATGGTCCGTCCACACAAACTTGATTTTTGAAAATTCTTTTTAAAAAAAAACACCCTTTGGCAATCGATCCACGGCACACATTTTTAAGGGTCATTCAGGACCCCATTCAGAAGCTATTTCCAAAAAAAAATTTCGTCTGGGAATTATTACGGAAAAAAAGTACCAGTTGCCTGGACTAATAGTAGAATAGAAAGTAAATGCGCGATATCACATTTACAGATGCGCCTGTGAATTGCGATTTCTTTGACTTGGAATTGACAACCCTAGGCGCGCCTAAGCGTCGACAATTGTCTTTAGAGCGAGAGAGAGAGGGGTGGGAGAAAATTTTGAAAATGGCAAGGATAGGCGCGTCTATACCTTGCGATTTCGTATCGGTGCTTTTTGCCTATCATAATAGCGCCTATTGATAGAAGAAGCGTATGAGTTTCCACCAGGTGAGAGCTCACCGATCTCCTCGGTGGGTTTCGCCCAGCTGAAGTGAAGAATGTCAGTACGACGTGCACCTGGTTATAAATAATCCGCCTGGGATGGCTGATTAGACGATACGGAGTGGGGATAGGCGCTTGTTAGGCTCGGTGACGAGAGCCTAATAGAAGTGTGCGAGTGGTACACAAACGTGTGTAACCTCTCGTTAGAAGTATTGCAATTAAAAAAAATCAAAAATACTTTTAATTTTCCAAAAATGGCGTCAAATTTGCGATATTTGAAAAAATTGTTATAATCATTCGATGTATCAAAAAAAGTTCACCCCATATGAAAGATGTTCAGAACATTCGACATATGCTGGGTCCAGCAGTATTAGATCCAAAATTCCCCCTCCCCTAACTTGAGCAATTGAGGATTACACTTTTCCCAAGTTTGAGTTCGATCAGTGAGTCATATTTCAGGGTGGATGCACTTGAGAAAAACTGTATATTGTATTATTTACTTACGCTTCTTTAAAAAATATCTGTTTGTAGGACTTACAAACGAACAGACGTTACATTGTTCATAACTTCACCGAAGGAGAATCTTTATACAAGAAGAATGACGCTGTTCGAATTTTCTCAGAAACAAAGAGGATCAAAGACATGATTAGGTATGCTAAAGATTTCCAAGAGAAGCATGGTTATTTCGATGAGGGTATGCAAGTTGTGTATCATTATGGTGAGACAGAAAAATATAATGATCAAGAATATAATGAAGCTAAACGAAGAAAAAGACAACATCAAAATAGTGAAGAGGTAAGTCCCGTGTGGAAAATTTTTGGGGAACTGTTCGGGCCCAAATTAGACCTTCTAATTGCTAATATGGTGCTGATTAGACGGGTTAATATGGTGCTATTTAGAACTGTAACGTTTTTATACTGCTTAGGACTAGACTCGACCAGCTAATTGGGTGCTAAAGTGGGCTACTAATTGGATGCTATTGAGTAGATATAATAATAAAAAGAATTTTTGTTTAACAAATTAAATTAAATTTTTAAAGTAGCTTAAAACATAAAACAATGTATTTTTCGTAAAACGAGTCGAAATATGGTGCTACTTTGACGCTCTAGCCACACAATAAAATTGTTGGGGCTATAAGAGTACTAAAGTAGGAGCTGAGTTAAATAAAAATTTGAAAAATGTTTAAAAAAACAATAGCCCGCAACATTTGTTTTAACACTTAGAAAATTTTTTGATTGATGAAGTCTAAATAGCACCAGTACGGGAACCCCATTAGACCGTCTAGACTAGACGGACTAGATTCGGCCCCAATTGGACTTAAGTCTGCCCCAAAATTTTTCCATACGGGGTATCCTTAATTAGGTCAATAACAAAAATTTAACACCTTGGAGTTCTGGAATATTCTAACTATTTACAAAACAACACCGATAAGCAAGGAAAAACAGCTATATAGTTTTTCACTAAATACAATATCTCAAGGATTCTTCGTCAGCTAAATGTAAATTTGTGGATTAATTCTTAAAATTCAAAATGGATTACACAACATGATATATCAGATTTCAAAAACTTATTAACGCGTCAGATTTTCAGGAAGAGTTCTAACTCCTATTTACAAGGAAATACTGTCGATGCTCTCCGAATTTGCAGAATAACACTACGCGGTTAACTCATTTTACTAAGTGTGAGAGATCTAGGAATTTAAAAGAAATGTGTGCACAAATTGATATTCAGAAGCTATTTCTGAATCGATTTGAACTTTTTTTTATAATTAAAGCTCATAAAATTCCGCACAAAACTGTCGATCCATATTTTGGAAAAAAAAATTTTTTTATTTCATAACAATAATGAAAAAAAAATTTGTTTTTTGAATACCGGGTTTCGAAAAATACTTAGATTCAATCCCAAATACCTAGAATCAATGAAGCAACTATCTAGGAAAGTTTTCCAATAGCTCAGCTATTGTTTAAAAATGTAATGAATTTGTTATAAACAAATAAGTGAGTAAAAATGGATTTATGGGGATTGATAGTGATTCGTCAATTGATTCGCAATAAATATGAATCATTTATGGACAGAAACCGATTTTTAACTAAATTCATGAAAAAAAAAAAAATTTGTTATTTTATAAAGAAATTTTGTAAACAATTGTATAAATCAGATTAGGCATTTTTATTTAGCAACTACTCTTTGATATCAATAACAATTGATAATTGGTTTATCAACTGTAATTAACAAATGCACTGTTTCGCTATTTTTAGTGGTAGAAACTTGGTTTTTTCAACATAATCAAGTGTTAATGACTAATTTTTAAACCTTTAGGGAGTTTAAATAAAAATAAACAATTTTAATTGATAAAAAAAATTATATAAATAAATTTTTATTATTTTAGGCATTTTTTAAGAAAAAAATTGCGTTTCTGTGAAAAAAATTTATTTATAAAATGTTGTTAACCATTAAAATTGTTTATTGTTTTTTACAGTATATATATGATATCCCGATTATATATATGATATATATGATAAACCGATTTTTAACTAAATTTATTAAAGAGAACAAATAATTCGTTATTTTATAAACAAATTTTATAAATAATTGTCCATATTAGGTAAATTTTTAAACTATAGCTAAGCTATTGGAAAACTTAACTGGATATTTCCTTAATTGATTCTAGGTATTTGGGATTGAATATAACTATTTCTCAAAACGCGATGTTCAAAAAATACATTTTTTTTTCATTTTTTTTATTAAAAAAAAAATTTAATTATGGATCGACAATTTTGTGCGGAATTTTATAAACTTTAATTTAAGGGCGATGGAATTTGAAAGAAAAAATTGACAGAAACTGTCAAAATCTGTGGAAAGAAACTAATGTTATCACCAGAATTTGGAATCGATCTTTTGACGGGAAAAAAGAGCAAGTTGATCGATTTTTAGTAGAACACTTGGGAAAGAAAAGGTGTAGAACAGGACGAGACTCAGAAGTTTTTTGATAAGACGAATATATGAAGCGATGGAGATGAATAAAGATGCGCCTATAATGGCGGATATTTTGACAGTACGACCAGAAAATAATAGATTAATACATACATAGCTACGAATTGATACAGTGCTCACCTCACTCAGCGATAGTTTTGGCGGGAATGATTCGAATTGCAAGATGAAAGATATCTCCGATTTTAAAGATTTATTCTATTATTGGCAAATTTAAATGATTTTGCTTCCTCATAGAGGAAGCTTTGTAGTGGTGACAAAATCTAGTTTCCTAAAAAAGGTTTTTTTGAACATATTTCAAGGGCAATATATCTAATATGATCATCTGAAAAAATGTCCGGATGTATGTATGTGTGTGTGTGTGTGTATGTATGTATGTATGT
>UCOK01009057.1:0-11187 GCA_900474325.1 Synergus umbraculus
CTGTTATTTGCGAAAGTGTCTCGTTGGAAATAAAAAATTTTATTCTTGATGGGGTAATGGAACGTAGTGTGGGAAGTACAAGTTCTAAAGAAGAAGATGATATGACTATTCCAGAACGGGTAAATTTATTGACACGTTTGTATTGATAAAGTTTTCACATTTCATTATGTACAATATCTCTTAACAATTTTTTCTTATACAATTCGAAAAAAGAACTATACAGTGACAAGATTTTTAAGTGAAATGTCGTTCTTTGATAAGGGTTTTTTTTTTTTTTTACTCTAAAATCATTTTAAAATTATTGGTCTACATTATTTAAAATTATAATAATTGCTACAATATACTTATTATACACTTTTCAATATTCGAGTACAGAAAAACCATAACCTACAAAATACGAATAAAATACTTATATATAATATTATGAGTATAGTAGTCAGAAATTACACTATCAAAATTAAATACGAGATCAATATATAAATAATTTTTCCATTTTTACACATTACGTACCTGGATTAGTAATATTTTAAGTATAAACTGTATAAAAACTGGACCAAAAACAATAACATACACTTGTGGGCAAGCGGCACTCAAACTTCATTTGTCGTCTGCTAGTTGCATAAAACTCCACATTTCCCATATTTTCTACTTCACAGAGTTTATTTTATTCAATAAAAATGTCTAAAAACTTGAAGCAGTATACAAATTTTTAGTTAAACTTCATTTTTTTCGAAAATACAATTTCTATTATTCATAATTTAACTTTTACCGCTTTGGTAAATATTTTCCGGTCATGACCGGTAAATTTTCGGTATTACTCGGTAATACCAGTCACAAGCCATCACTATCCCTGAGAATATGTAAGTCAGGCACTTACGGTCGAATTTCTATTTCCCGATTTGAGAGACTTCCAATGGGCAGTTTGGTCTCCTTCTTATTAGGGTGGCGTCACATGGTTCCGGAATGCGTTGCGTTTTTGCGTCAAACAATGGGAGTGAGAGAGATGGACTAATACGACTATCTCTCTCACTCTCATGGTTTAACTTAAAAACGCAAAGCATTCCGGATCCATGGGATGTCACACTTATTCCTTCGTGGCGTTATGGGCTCATGGCCTGAAATCTCGAATTTGTCTCGAACACGGAGGAATAGTAAGGAGGGTAGGTATACAATCGAACAAAATCTCGATTGACCAAGATTCTATTTGGCCAAAAAATGGTATAGTTTGTGCTGACGAGAAAAAGTGTTATGAAGACGGTCAAGCCAGTGCTCTCAAACGATACTACCTGCGCGCGCAGCACGTGTTGGCTTCCTGCTAGAGAAATTCTGCAATTGACTGTAATTTGGCGCGCGATTCAAAATCGAATTAAATGGACCAATAGAAGAATTTCTTCACCGGTAAGCAAACACGTGCTGCGCGCGCTGGTAGCCTCGTTTGAGAGCACTGGCACGACCGTCTTCATAACACTTTTTCTCATCAGCACAAACTATACCATTTTTTGGCCAAATGGAATCTGTAAACGTATATTACATTTTGTAAAAAACTCAGGAAAAAAGGTATACTTCTATCTTTGTCTCTCTCATTATGACGCAACGCAAAACGCAAGTCCCATGTGGCCATGTCGACAGAAAACGTCGACGTAAAGCCAGAAGCTCATGAGAGTGAAAGAGACAAACGGATATGGCTATCTCTTTCACTCTCATGAGTTTCTGCTTTACGCCGACATGGGAGTATTGATTTTCATTTTCATTTATGCAATTTGAATTTTCCTGCCGCCATCTTTGAAACATTGAAATGTTTCTACGGTTTCATGTATGTAAACAAAGATATTAGTGTAAAGTTTACAACCCTAATGCCAAGGCCGTAGCCAGAAAAAAATTTCGGTTTGGGGGGGTTTGGTTTTGGTGGACCAGTAGAAAAACATCATGTTGTTTTAATAAAGAAAACTTACTACAGAAATATCTTTTATTTTTCATTTCGTGGGGGGGGGGGTTCAAACCCTCTTGATCCCCCCACTGGCTACGGCCATGCCTAAGGTCTAAACACAAACACGTGTTACTGTCGTTACGCAGTGGTTATTTCACATGTTGCTTGCGTTGCTTGTATTCGAATTATTAACAGTTGTTTAAAGTTAAATGTTGTTTAAAGTTTAAAGTTATTTTCCGCGATGACTAAAACCGAAGTACATACTTTCCAGGACCTTAAACTAAATTCCTGGATTGCCGATCAGTGTAAAACTCTCGGCGTGAAAAAACCAACTCTCATTCAGCAAAATTGCATCCCGGAAATATTGGCTGGAAAAGATTGCATTGGATGTGCAAAAACTGGAAGTGGAAAAACTCTTGCCTTTGCCCTTCCAATTTTACAAAAATTGTGTGAAGATCCGTACGGAATTTTCGCACTTATTCTGACGCCAACAAGGGAATTGGCTTTTCAGGTAAAAATTTTAATGTGGACAAAGATATATATGTATATTAGTACTAAGTAATATCTTTGGTTTGGAGATTATCTTTTTCAATTTTCACTTATCTATATGTGTCCAGGAGCTTAAAGCTGTTGAAGCAACGGACAAAATAGTCAAATTGTCATTTTTTACTTTTGTTGTTTGGTTAAAAAGGAAAAGTTTCGGCTAACTTAACCTTAAACCTAACCCTAGCCGAAACTTTTTCAATTTAGCCAAACAAATTATTTTTTTTTTTTTCAAAAAACAGATACTACACTCCATTCGTCACATCGAGAAACACTTCCCTGCTAAACGGCAAATTTTAGAATCTTTAAAGCTGTTTCAAGGATTTTCACTAAGTTTTTTTGGATTTTCAAATATTTTAAGAGTAAATGGTTTTAAGGACTTTTAAAAGATTCAAGGAATTTAACAAAATTTCATTAGATTTTTGTAGCAATTTTTACAGATCATGGGATTGTGAGAAATTTTAAAAGATTTAACGATAAATATGTTATGGAATTTTAAATGATTTTTAAAACTTTTTTAGATATTTTGAGGATTTTAATGGGATTTAATACAAAAATCCTCTTAAATTCCTTAAAATTATTCAGATTCATAAAATTAGACTAGGAATTACAAATTTTTATATTTCAAAAATTAAAATCTCTGGATTATTTTACATACTTTTGAAATCCCTTAATTTTTCCAATCACACATTTTTTTAGGAAAAATTATGCAATTTTAAGATATTTGGCTATATATTTTTTGTGGAATTTTAAGTAATTTGAGAACCTTTTAGAGATTTTACGCAATTTCATTGAATTGTAAGATATTTTAAGAGATTTAATGTGTTTTCACGGAATCTTGAAGAATGTTAAGGAATTTAAAAGGGTTTTGCCAAATTTATTGAGATTTTAGTAATATTAAGTGATTTCACGGTATTTCGAGGAATTTTATAAAATTTTAAAGGATTTTACGAAATGCATAGAATTTTTAATAATTTTCAGAGATTTTACAATGTTTCATGTAGGATATTAAATTATTTTAACGAATTGATGGATTTGATGAGATTTTGAGTAATTTTATGGTAATGCGCCAGATTTTGAAGGATGTTAAAAGGATTTTAAGATATTGCATTAGAATTTTACGAGATGTCATGAGATTGTCCGAAATTTTAAGGGATTTCGTGAAATTTCATAGAATTTTAAATAACTTTAAGGGATTTGTCTATATTTTATAGAATTTTAAGTAATTATAAGAGATTTTACGATATTTTATGGGATATTAAATAATTTTAAAGGCTTTGAATGGATCCAATAGTTGTTACAAGATTTCAGTGAATTTTCAGAAATTTTGAGAGATTTAATGAGAATTTATGGGACTTTGAGTAATTTAAGGTAAATTTAAGAAATATCAAGTAAATCTACGAAATTTAAAAGAATTTCAACAAATTTTGAAGGATAATAAAGACTTTTTAAGGAATTTTATAAAGCTCATGAAGATTTCTGAAATTAGATAAAGAATTACAAGATTTTATATTTCATGAATTAAAAATTCTCAATTATTTTTTTTACTAGCAAAGGGTGTGCAAAAACGAGAAACTAATTGCGCGCAGAACGCACGGATCATAATTTTGCTAGAAACAATAATAGTTCCATTCAAAATTTTTTTTTAGAACATCTGGCATACATTGTTGTTCGATACCTGATTGGCTTTTGAATGACTTAAAGTTGAAAGAAGAAAAACAAACTAATAGCGCAAAAAAAGTTGAGGAAAACTTTCGAAATACCTTAAAATTTGTAAAGATTTCTTAAAACTACCAAAAACCTCTTGAAATCCCTTAAAAATCCACAAAAACCATCAAAATTGTAAATCTTATGAAATCCAACTTAAAATTTGCAAAAATCTCTAAACATTCATAAAAACCTCTTGTAATTCTTTTCTTTTCTTAAAAAATAGATGACCTGTCAAGTGTCCGCAGTTTATTCGTGATCTGATTGGTTGAGAGATCGTCACGTGGGATCGTCACAAGTGCGTAACGTGAAGTAATTATATAGGCGCGCGAAGCGCGGTGTGATGTTCTAGTTTCTTAAAATTTTAAATCTCTTAAGGCCATGTAAGACTTACCCGATCCATACCTTACCGACATTTTTTTGTCTGCAACGCTACGTCTACATTTATTGAGATATCAAATTGCAAATTTCTGAAATTGAAACTAAAGCACTAAGGTACGATTATCTGGTCTTAAATATTGACATTTGTAAAAAAAAATTTTTTTGAAAATTTTTTTTTTATTTTTACAAAAATTTAAGACCAGATAAAACATACCTTAGCATATTTTCTTTAATTTAGAAATTTTCAATTTGATATCTGAATAAATATAGACGTAGCGTTGCAGACAAAAAAATGTCGGTAAGGTAGGGATCGGGTAAGTCCTACATGGCCTTAAAATCTTAAAAAATCTTTAGATTTATAAAATTTCATAAAATTTTTGAAAATTCTACAAAATCTTTTAAAAATCTCATAAAATCCCTTAAAATTCTACTATAACCTTCGCAATCTTTTTAAATTCTACAAATTCTTTTAAAAATCATATATGAAATCATAAAAATTCTATAAAATCTTTTAAAAATTATGAAATCTCTTAAAATTATTAAAATCTCTTAACTTTTTTTGAAATTCCTGTAAATTTTATTACAGCATTTAAAATCCCTTAAAATTCCTTATCTTTAAAAATTGTCTTGAAATTTCATAAATTACGTTAACATTCCATGAAATACCTTAAAATCTTTTTAAAATCCTAAAAATCTTTAGAACTTCATAAAAATCACTTGAAAATGGTCAAAATCCATTAAAATTCCTAGAAACCTCTTGAAATACCTCTCTAAAAAAAGTGATGTAACAGAATGTCCCTAAAATCTCGGATAAATTCTTTTTTCAAACCTACTCTTCAAATTTGAATCAGCGAAATATTCATTGGTTTTTAAATTACTTGAAGTTATAAGAAATAAAATAAATAATCGTGCGCGTATTGGTCTGCTGGTGAAAAGAGTAAAAAAATGACATTTTGTCCGTTGCTCCAACATCCTGAAGTCGATTAGAAAATTTGAAATAAGTCTGAAGCATTTCGTGAATCCGCATTTGAGTCAAACCAGGTCAACTGTACCCAACATTTTTCATGAAAACCTAAATTATGAAATTAATTATATATTCGTGAAGTATTCGACCATACAAAAAAACAATTTGAAGGATTTTTTAATATTCCTTTTTTTTGTTTATTTTTTTGTTACATAAACATTTAGACACTATTTTCTTGCAAAAATCATAATTCAAATTTTGTTAATGATAATCGAGTTAAATTTTTATAGATTATAGATAAATATCCCTCCTTTCATATGCACTAGACAGATAAGCGATATTTGTTAAAAAAAAGGCATTTTTAATAACAATTTTATAAACAATTGGAAATTTTTATGTGTTCTCGAGACGCGACTTAGCTAAAATTTTATACACATGTAGAATGAACCTTCAGCTTTGAGTTCCTGAAGGAAAAAAATTGTATTTGACCTTAGGAGTGTGGAAAACGAATTTTTTCCTCGCACCGTACATCGGCGGGCGAGCTCGGCGCTGGAGCCAGACGCGGCGCTTGGATCGGGATTCAGTGTGATGTGTTTAATTCGAAATTAGGAAGATAAAAAACTCATAATTTGTTAAAAATGTAATTATTATATTGCAAAGTAATATAAAAGTTTATAAAGTATCTCTATTTTTTCTTGCTAACAATGATTTGATCGAAATATCTTAGAACTTTAGAAAAGAATTTACACTGAAAAAAATACAGTACGAAAATAAATTCAACTTTTTGAATCTTTTAAATCATGAAAAATATTTTGTATGAAAGCTGAGTGAAATTTTTTCGCAACTTCGCATGGAAAAGGAGCGTGTGATATCAGTCTTTTCAACTGGGCTGAGGTGTTTTTCAAAAACATTGATTTTAACTTTTGTTCCCATGCTGAACACAATGTTCGCAAAAAACAATTCGTTTTCCACACTCCTAAGGTCAAATACAATTTTCTTCCTTCAGGAACTCAAAGCTGAAGGTTCATTCTACATGTGTATAAAATTTTAGCTAAGTCGCGTCTCGAGAACACATAAAAATTTCCAATTGTTTATAAAATTGTTATTAAAAATGCCTTTTTTTTTAACAAACATCGCTTATCTGTCTAGTGCATATGAAAGGAGGGATATTTATCTATAATCTATAAAAATTTAACTCGATTATCATTAACAAAATTTGAATTATGATTTTTGCAAGAAAATAGTGTCTAAATGTTTATGTAACAAAAAAAAAAAACAAACAAAAAAAAGGAATATTAAAAAAACCTTCAAATTTTTTTTTGTATGGTCGAATACTTCACGAATATATAATTAATTTCGTAATTTAGGTTTTCATGGAAAATTTTGGGTACAGTTGACCTACACGCAAAAAAGAGTTTTCGAGTAAAAGGAACAAATTACCATTTTTTTCAAATACTAATATTTTTATTTTGAATTTTTGCTACTTACTCGTGATTACTATATAAATTGGAACTTTTGACATAAAAACTAGCTTAAAATACAATTTGCATTTTGATTTTTTGCCACTTTCTCAAAATTACTATGCAAATCATAATTCTAAGCCAGTAGCATAGCTGAAAATACCATTTACATCCCGTGCAGAAATTTATACATGGCCCTGACAAGGGTCTGGCCAGTTTTAATGTGTCCCTAAACGGGTAAACTGGCAAGGCCTACACAAGGCTTGTAACGCTTTGGCAGACTATTACCCTACTTAGGGAAAACTGGCCAGGGCCTCGTAAGTTTACCCAAACAATGCCCTAGTTAAACAAAAATTATTTTTATATTTTAATTAAATCTTTATTAATAGTAGGTAATAATAATAATAATAATAATAGTAGTATAATATAATCGTTTTTTGTTTGCACGTTCTTGTACATATATACATACATTAAGGGAATAATATTTTGCAAAAAGGGAAAAAAATGTAATCAATGCATACTATACTTCCATTAAATTAAGGCAATTAATATAACGAATGAAAACTTAATTTTTTTTACATTGTGGAACTTGCGAAACCATCAGGACTCGAACGCAAGACGCGCGAGAAGAGCGGAATTAAAACTCGACGCTCTACCGACTGCGCCACGGAGACTGACGAATTGTTGTTACAAACTGGGCGTATTTAAATGCAAACCAGTCCTTGGCACTTTGTCACTTTTTAAATTGTCTATAAGTTAATTCATTTCTTATAGAACATTTTATTTATTTATCAGTATTTTTATAGAAGTTAGTAATTTTCTGAAAACGAAAATGATTAAAAATGATTTTTTTTAATATAATCAGAAAATGTAGTTTAATATTAATTTTCGTAAAAAACTGTTTAAAGTTCAAAGAAATATATTTGTGAATGTCAAAAATATATTAGTTAAGTTTCTAATGAATAAATATAGACTTCTTTTAAATTTTAAAAAATTAAGTGTGGAAAACTTGGGAAATTCCTTATCTTTACCCGATGTATGGTTTTGACAAGGAAAACTCTTCAATACCTCATTTAATTAACATCTATAAGTTGGTTTTATTTCACTCTTTAAAGGTCGGAATACCAATGTAAGATTGTTATTATTGACGTATTACTACTATACAAGAACGAAAGCGCGCTCCGCGCGCGCATTTGCGTTCTTATTCAATATTATATAATTTATTATATTTTATTTTTTTAATCTCTTAAAATCTATGTTAAACTTCGTCGAAATCTCTTAAAATTTTCAAAAACTTCTTGAGATTCTTTTAAATTCAATGATAACAATTCAAATTCCATGAAATCCTTTAAATTCTCACAAAATCATTTAAATATCAGAAAAGTCTCTCAAAATCACTTAAAATTAATAGAAATCTCGTAAAATTCCTTAAAATTTCTGGATAATATTTCAAATTCCTTAAGACCTCATAAAACTCTTATAAAGATTTTAAAATCTCTTAAAATTTCACAAAATATTCTAAAATCCCATAAAATTCTACAAAATCGTTTTAATATCGTTTTTATAAATTATAGAAATATTTTTTGAAAACCCTTAAAATTTTACGAAAAACTTCGAAATCTTTGTAAATTCTACATAATCTTTTAAAAATCATAAAAATCTTTTGAAATTTCGCAATAAAATACCCTATAAAGTTTAAAATTCCTTATGTAAATCCCACAACATACACAAATTCAAAATTTCAAATTCAAACTGTCAAATTTAATTTACGCAGAAGTTACGATTCGGCAAGTATCGATTGTCGAAAATCACTATCGATATTTACACGACGAATCAGGAGGTAGGGTATCGAAATTCCGAACTCGCATTTATCCGAATTAAATTTTCTCCGAAAATCTGCAATTTCAAGCCATACTCGTGCAGAATGAAATGTAGAAAATAAAGAGAGGCTACCGCTATAGAAAATTGCGTCAAAGTTTTTAAATCGAGGTTAGATTTTTCTTAGAATGATGAAAAGATGGCGCAAAAAATATATTCCTGTTGAAATAGATGGTAAAATAAAACAGACAAAGAGAATATTATTTATACTTAGATTTCTAACCGTAAATAAATGTTTTTATGTAAAATTCACCAATTAGTGATGAGGATTGATTAATTTTCACTATTTGAGGTTATATTTCGTTTTTTTTTTCACCGGAAGTGGATATTTTTAAATGAAATTCATCAATTACTGATGAGGACTAACTAATTTCAACTGATTGAGGTTATGTTTTTCTTTTTTTCCAATGTAAATAGCACGAAGTAGTATAAGGAGACATATCTCCTATGGTAGATTTTACCCACGGTCGTATACACAGGTTCGGGGACTCTCGTGGTGGCGGATGTTCCCTTGTTGATGCTTCCGGTTAATTCCAAAAATTGCCACTTGTACATCAAACGGCGTGGTTCACAACTACTCTACTAGTGCGCCATGTAGTAAAGTGGTAGGTTTGAGAAACTTTTTGGCTTACGTTAGGGAACATCCGCCACCACGAGAGTCCCCGGACCTGTGTATACGACCGTGATTTTACCAAAGATGGCCCCATTTTTGGGGGTGACAATTGTAGGCTTTTCACTCGCTCGCCGACGCGAGCGCTTGGTGTGGAAAATGTAAGATCTACGATATCACGTGACCATACATTTTCTGCTTGTGAAAACATAACCTAAAAGTGGATCCTCCGACCACGTGACTACATAACGTGACCATATGATGTGATCACGTGGTCGGATGATCCACTTTTAGGTTATGTTTTCACAAGCAGAAAATGTTTAGATCACGTGATATCGTAGTTCTTACATTTTCCACACCAAGTGCTCGCGTCGGCGAGCGAGTGAAAAGCCTACAATTGTCACCCCCAAAAATGGGGCCACTTTCAATATACGGGGATATGTCTCCTTATACTACTTCGTGGTAAATAGACATTTTTAAGTGACTAGCGCCGCCGACGGCCGCTACGCGGCCGTCAACGTTGCTACACTTTCAAATTCATATGCAGTCCCATCTGCTGGGCGCTTTCGTGACACTTTGCATGATATGAAATGCCATTCTATATTCGCTAACTTCTATATCAAACTTGGCCGCCTTCAATTTAAACATGGATGCCTGCATTTCGATATATTTCGAGTTCGATTCGAGATTTCCATGCCATGCTTTTTTTACTATAGGAAATTCATCAATTAGTGATTAGGAATAACTCATTTCAACTAATTGAGGTTATGATTAGTTTTTTTTTTTTCACCGGAAGTGGATATTTTTAAGTGAAATTCATCAATTAGTGCTGAGGACAACTAATTTCAACTAATTGAGGTTGTGTTTAATTTTTTTCAACGGAAATGGATATTTTTGAGTAAAATTCATCCATTTGTGATAAGGATTAACTAATTTCAACTAATTGAGGTCATGTTTCATATTTTGACTGGAAGTGGATATTTTTAAGTTGAATTCATCCGTTAGTAATAAGGACTAACTAATTTCAACTAATAGAGGTTATGTTTTGTTTTTTTCCAACGGAAGTAGATATTTTTAACTGAAATTCATCAATTAGTGATGAGGACTAACTAATTTCAACTATTTAAGGTCCCGTTTCGAAAGGATTACTTTTAGAGGAAAATAATCAGACATTGATACATTTTAACAATTTAGGGGTGTTTCAATGTTATTATTGGGCTTTCTTATAGTAAAAAATGTTATCGGATCATTTCATAATTGCTTGTTTGCAATTTTGTGATAAGAAATTGCTCCCAGAAAGTATTCCAACTTTGTTTGACAAAAGGATTTGGAAAATCTGACAATGTATTGGTTATCGGCAGATGGCGCAGTATTTTAAATATTGTAAGGAAAAGCTAGACTGCAGGATGGCTATATTCACCCTTCCACTACCATCGTCTATATAGCATGGTTCAGCGTCAATGTTTGACGCAGGGAAGCTAGATGGTCCGGGCAAAGATATTAGTACCTAGATGCGGCATAGGTCAGAAGTGGGGACCATTTTAGGTGGGGATATTTGCATTTTAGCCTATATCGAGGTGCTGCCCTCTATCTTTTCATTGTTTCCATGGAAACCGCATCAAATCTGATGTGAATGTGAGTCATGAGATCTTTGCTAAGAGCTTAGCGAGCCAAAACACAAAAGGCTCGCTCGCGGACTCTGCAGAGTCTCCAAACT
>UCOK01009058.1:0-16092 GCA_900474325.1 Synergus umbraculus
GTTTCATTCCGAGCCAATCCGAAGTTCGCATGATTCCTATCCGAATGAATCCGAGCCAATGCGGAGTTTGAAGGAAGATTCCTATCCGGAATGGTTCGGATTCATTCGGATTGAAAAATTATTTCGGAGTGGTTCAGATTCATTCGGATTGAAAAGTTTCTTCGGATTGAAAATTCGGATTCATTCGGATTGAAAAGTTTCTTCGGATTGGTTCGGATTCATTCGGATTGAAAATTCGGATTCATGCGGATTGAAAAGTTTCTTCGGAATGGTTCGGTTTCATTCGGATTCGCTCGGATAGAGATTTCGCATTGGCCCGGATGACTTCGGATTGGAATCCTATCCGAAGCTTTCGCCAGGGAGATAGATGCGCCTATCACAAAATGCGAGGCATATGCCTCGCACATACGTGCCTCAAATTGTGCGACGCATATGCTTCGCACGTATGTGCCTCGCACAAAATACGACGCATATGAACCGCACTCTGCATGCACCGTGTGCCTCGCACGCCGTGCGACTAACGTGCCTCGCACGATTGTTATCTGGGATAGGTTTGCCATTCAGTTCTAAATTGATTTTCAACATTAATAAGTTTGAATATTAGTAGATAATACTTCATTTTAATATAATAATCACAAAAGTTGCAAAAAAATAGTAAAAATATGTTTCTTGTCAGGGGGACCAAATAAAAGTTAACTTTTATTTGGAATGACCCATGCATGTGGGAGCGATCGGCGTTGGTCCAGTCTACTTTTGACGTCCGTACCTTGTAGAGCTCTCGCGCGTGGTGACACCACTCGTTCGGCCGGAACATTTTGTTCATTATGAACACCCTAACTTCGCCGGAGTAAACCGATACAATCGAGTATCGTACGATTCGCCGAAACATTCTCGTTCCTCCGGAACTAAAACCTATTTAATGCAATAAAAAGGGTTTTTTCTGCCTCTCATAGGCTTTTTCCCTGAAATAGTATTTTATTATTGACTTATCCTATCATTTATCTTACTGCCTAATTCCTAAAAACCATAAATTTAACTAATTGATCGAGCCTTTATTGGCAAGGTGATTCAACACAAAACATGGTGCTTCTTGTGAGGTTTTGATGCCTCATAACGACCGGTCTCGGTGTCTAGCGTCACGGCCACCATTTTGTGCAGCCTCTGCGCGCGCACATCGTCACCGCCGACGAGTGGAGGCCATTTCATTGTCCTCGCTACTTGCATTTCCTCAACCAACGCCATCGGCCACGTTTTCGTGAAATCGAAAATTTTTCAAATCACAGCATCTCTACGAGTCGCTCCCAAATCAGGATTTCTCCGCACCCAGGCAACTGCTGCACAGAACATCGAGAAAATCCAAAGATAAGTTCATATTCTTATTTTTAAAGTGTTTTTTTGGTACTTTTTACAAATGCAAAGTGTATCGATTTTTCTCGGCTTCTGAATTCTCGAAGCTTCCAACCTAAGTGGTGGTTTTTAGGTTGGAACACGTGAATGAATTTGAATAAATTCAGGTTTTCGATTAATTTCACTACATTTGCAGAATTCTTTTTCGCGATTTAATTTAGATTAATAAAATCTTTTAGTGTGTAACGAGAGGTTATACGCATGTGCGTGCCGTACGCACACTTACACCGACTCTCGTTACCGAGCCTTGCTAGATACTGTCCTCACTCCTACTCTCCCTACCCCGGGCGACGGTCATTGTTGGCACGTTCATTTAAAGCGTTCGCTCTGCATACAATCTTCAGATCAGCTGGGCGAGTCCCACCAACGGAGAGTCTCTCGCCCGGTGAAAGCTCATGCGCTTTACCTATCGTTAGGCGCTCCTATGGTAGGTTAAGTGAGAGTGAAATCGCAAAGGACAAGCCCTTCTGTACTTGCCATTTCCTAAACTGACTTCTTCCTAGAAGGATCGCCAATGCACAGGCGCTCCTGTCATTGATCATCCAAGTCGACGAAATACCAATTGATGGACGCTCCCATTATTGTTATTTCCTTTAAACCGTCTCTTTCGATATTTAATTTCAAAGGTGTACGATTTTCACATTCAATAGATGCTTCTATGATAGTCAAAATCTAACATAAATATTATTAAATAGGTGCTTCTAATAATAATATTTATCACCTGAGAAATTACTTAACAATTTCTGTCACGAACAAATAGCAAACATAAAATTAGGGAAAATTGATTTACTCTCGTCAGGCGCTCCTGAGAGAGATAAATCAAACCGACATAAATAATATTCGTTAGGCACTCCTAAGGATATTATTTAGAATTATTAGATTAGATAAATATACTAACCGTAGTTTACTTCGTCATCCGAACTGTCAACGGTAGATACGGCGTACCTGCCGTTGAGGGGAAGACAGGTAATGTCGATAAATGTAATCCGTCATAAATCTCCTGTATGCCAAGTCTAAGGACCGAATTCTATTATCTTATGGTAATTGTCAGACAATTCCATCACATCCATTCCATACGTCGAGGGATTTATTTTTCGTCTCCGTTCTACCCGCTCGACGTTCTCCGCTTCTAAACGTTCAATTCAACTACACTAAATTCTCAGAATCTCGCTTCGTCTCGATTCACTATTAACTGTACTGTTAAATAAATATATTTTTTGTTATTTTGTTATACAAAATGGTCGATCTGTTTTAATTATCTCTAAACCTGACCCTGACTAGGCTGAAGTGTCCGCTGAGATAATTATTTAAGAAATCCGGTAAAAACAGACCTTTACAAATGGTTCAATTTGAATGTATTTATTTGACTTACAAATAGATTTAACTTTAAAGATTTATTGAACACATTTCAATTCAAGTGCTAACGTAGCAAAAAAAAAGTTGTGTGTTAAAGAAAACAAGGTAGAAGTGAAACTTCGGGTATTGTTTGCGAATTAAAATAAAGTAAGTGAAAAATTAAAAATAATACAAATACGGCACATAAAAAAACAATAAATAACTACACGGAAAGAAATTTTGTATGGTATTATCAAATTTTTTTAATCAAGATTTCATAGGTCAATCAGAGGTTATTTACGTTGTTATATATAAAGTTTCCCTGGTATTGAAAATTAAAGAAAATATGGTTACATGAGACCATAATGATATGTTTTTGGGGTCTCTGAATCCGAATCCGAGGTCCAATTGACCCTATCGAATCACTATCAAGGTCAAACCGATAAATATTGACAAAAATAGATTTTAGATTGCAGATTCGGAAAGAGCTGGTAAATTTTATTCCCAGTCATGACTTTATCAAATTTTTTCAATCAAGACGTCACACTTAGGGAAAAATTCTGGATTTTGAACGGTAGAAATCAGGTTAGGAAAATTGTCCATGACTGTGTTGAATGTATGAGACAACGACCAAAAATGATGTAGGTTCAGATGGCAGTTTTGCCAGAAGTCAGGGTAACCGAAGCTCCAGCTTTCAGTAGGACAAGTGTCCAAGGCGGTGCACATCGAACTTGCAACCGATCTTTCGACGGAAGGTTTTTTGGCAGTTTTGCGTAGGTTTATCAGCCGGAGAGATGTTCCAGAACACACATATTCTGACAATGGTACAAACTTCGTAGGGGCCAACAAGGAACTTCGCGAAATTTATGATTTGCTCGACACAACAGAATTCAAGCAGGCTATAGGACCTTTTGCATTATCTAAGCGAATTGAGTGGCATTTCTATCCACCTTTATACCCTCATTTCGGTGGCCTTTGGGAAGCCGCTTTAAAGAGTTTCAAACATCACTTAAAACGCGTGTTCAAAGATCAAAAACATACTTATGAACAAATCCATACTTTATTGATTGAGATAGAAGCAATTCTAAATTCTCGACCGTTATATGCTCTTTCGGCGGACCTTAACGATCCCTTAGCTATAACTCCTACTCACCTTTTAATAGTTCGACCATTCAATTTCTTACCTGAGAAAAATCTTGTTTCAGTTCCTGACAATCGATTATCGACCTACAACTTCATCACAAAGGATTGTCAGGATTTTTGAAGCAAGTGGTATAAAAACTAGCTTAACGAATTGCAAACTCGCCAAAAGTGGCACAAATCAACTGAGGAACTGAAGGTTGGCTCAGTTGTCATTTTAATGGAAGACAACTTAGGATGCGCATGCTGGCCTCTGGGTGTGATCATCGAGATTTGTCTTGGGAGCGACAACATCGCAAGAGTGGCCGATGTAAAAACTTCAAGTGGTCTCTAGAAGAGAAACCTAACTCGACTTTGTCTGTTACCTACTGCGTAACTTTACCCGATTTTGTCTGTTATCTACTGCGTAACTTTTTCTCGATTTTATCTATTATTAATTGAATAACTTCAATAGAGAATCAAATCTCGTTAAGAATAATTGTTAAGAAAAACAACTTTGATTGTCGTAAAGCCTTTGTTCATTGTGATCAGATCACCAAAGTTCATCGAAAACAGTCACTCCGAAGGAAACTGATTTCTAATAATTCAAATATTCATTTATCATTCAAAGTGATATTAGTTCGTAAATTTTCTACGTTATATCTAACTTTGCTTCATTATCAAAATGTAATTCTAATCATTTCGCAGCTTCGGCCGGGAGTATGTTCCGTCGTTACATTACTTTAATTGTGAACTAGGTTTAAAAGAATGAATACGAGCGTAATTCTACTTTTGAATTTCGCCGCCATAAGAATGAAAGAAATATGACGTATGTATGCGCAAGCGGTCGGCGCTGTTCGGCATCGCTCGGTGGAAAGTCAGTCTACTTTTGACGTCCATACCATGTAGAGCTTTCGCGCGTCGTGACACCACTCGTTCGGCCGGAACATTTTGTTCATTAGAAACACCCTAACTCCGCCGGAGTAAACCGATACAATCGAGTATCACGATTCGCCGAATCATTCTCGTTCCGCCGGAATTAAAACCTACATCATTTTCGTTTCGCCGAAATGCAAATATCTTCCATTCGTTCATGTGTCGTGCTAGCGTCGATTCTCGTTTTTATGTGTGATGTCAATTTGATTTTTGTGCTTTCTCTCAAATTTAACTCTTCAATGCAATAAAGAGGGTTTTTATGCCGCTCATAGACTTTTTCCCTCAAATAGTGTTTCATTATTGACTTATCCTATCATTTATCTTACTGCCTAATTCCTAAAGAACATAAATTTAACTAAGTAATCGAACGTTTATTGACAAGGTCATTCAACACAAAACACCGATTGTATAATCCGACGTCAAAATTTGGAAAGACGGTGACACCTTTTTGTTAAATTTTCTTCTTCTTCTCCTTCGCTTTGACTTTGTTTTCTCTGCTTTTCATTTCCATCAACACTGTTTTCAGAGTCAGTAGTTGTTTGTTCATTCTCTTCCCATGTAGTAATGTCTGAACTTTTTATCCACTTTTTTAAACGTTTTGCATTATTTACAGCACATTGAAAACTACTGCTTCGTGTTCCGTGATAAACACACTGCGTAGACGATGACGGTAAGCGAGGGAATGAAGGACAGTTTTTCTAAAATAATAATTTCTCGAGCGGTAATGGTCTGGAGAAAAATGCCTTGTCTCTTCCTCTGGTGTAGATGAAATCAGCATTTCGTGCGATATCAAGAATAGTGGCATACGGTTGGCGACATTGTGATTCACCATCAAACCACTCGATTTCGTGAAATTGTCGTGTAAGCCAATTATTCTTTGTGCGTACAAGAGACGGAAAATCGTTAAAAGAACAGGTTGGTGCAATAATACAGTGTTCAAAGTAATTTGCGTCAATTCCAATCACAAAAACCTCTTTTGGTATAAACTAGCTTTCAGCATCTTTGAATCCTTGAATATCGATGACAAAATCCATGATGATGATGTTAACTAGTTAAAGTCAAAGTCAAGACTGAATGCTAAATGTAACGATTTCACAGCTCAGAGCTCAGACCTCAGAGAGAAATATATATGATGAAAAAAACTGCAGAGTTGGTATAAAGTTTTATGCACACGAGTTGAGTCATCACAAGACTGAATGTATTCATTTCACAGTTTAGAGATAATATATATAATAAGGTGCGTCGCATTCGCCGCCGCTTTCCTATTCTGCAAAATGACCACCTGTTCTAGTCTCACGATTTGGTAACGCACTTAGTGGCATATGAAAATAGTTCAAGCTATCAATAAAAGTAGTTTTTCCTATACGCATTGAAATTATTTTTGTACCATTTAAAGTAAGTTCAGGTTGAATTCCTTTTTGTTCAATTTAATAACGCAAAATAAAGTAGACATCAAAGCTTTTTGCATTCTGTGCAATGCATATTACGCAATTAAAAAAGTTAATTTACGTGTTGCCAATTTCGTCAGTTATTTAACAGGATTTTCTTTAAATACAAATTCACGTATTCGGCAAAATGAGCACAAATCTTCTACAATATTTTCTGAGAGATACATTGTGCACACTTCATGTACAACACAAAGATTTGGATCGTGTATGCGTGTCGTATTATCACCCTCAACTGTTCTGTTTTGACATGTCTCAAAGTCGTAAAAAATGAAGAAGGTTTTTGTATCATTTTTTCGTGGTTTAACTGGACTCATATAACATAAGTGATTGTACGGTTTTCTTGCTTTACAAATTTTAGAATAACCTGTGCCACAATCGTGTTTATTTGGTTTACCTGTAGTTATTGTATTATAACAATCTGGACAAGATTTTATATTTATACATGTACTTAAACCATCCTTAATATTTCGGTTAGGTTGAATGTGTTGTAAGAAGAAAATTTCACCAAAAAAGTAGCTTCAACAATAACCACAGTAAACCAGCTCGAGTGTATCATCGCACAGCGGTTGAAATTTACATTGGGGACAGAGATTAGAGCATCTATGATTCGCTTCTCTTCCATGGCTTATATTACATTATAATCTTGGTTGGATTATGCACTAAAGGGGAGGAAAGGGGAACTGTAACTGCCAACAGGAGGCCAAATTTGAAGAGTACAGACTATTGTAAATTAAACTAAACAGCTGGGCTGTCACGCGAGATGCCTCACCAGCTGAGACATGAAGAGAAAGAGAGCGAGGTGGCCGAACAATGAATTGAAGCACCGCTGCTCGCCGGTTCGGGCCCCGCCCCTTAGCCTGTATTCAGGCAACCGAAGTAACAGCCATGTTACAACATATAAAGCATTATACTTTGCTGCAAATAGCTTTTGTTAAATTTAAAATTGGTTGATAATGGGAACGCCGTTCGTAATATAGTATATAAATTTTATGACGTTTATTTTATGACATTTGTTCCCTGAATAAAAATTCAAGGGTCGTGATTTGAAGGAAGAATCGAGTCATAAGATGATCCTCGCGTTAGCGCTCGCGCTCCCTAGTTAGGAATTTTACACGGTCCGTTTTTTAGGCAAGTACGGGTTGCAACCATAAGGGTTTACGCGATACATCTAAGCACTTTAAATCACGTTAATCACTTCGTCGGATGAAGGATTAGAAGGTTTTACGTCCTTAATCGTTCGGCTCCTGTGCTCCCCACGGTAGGACGTTACAAGCTACCCCTTTCCAAGTTATAGGAAAGATTAATTTATTCGTAGCAATACCTTAAGTGACGCGACACACGACCAACTGAACTACCGACCGGACGGGCGAGTTTTTAGAAACGAAGAACTTCTTGACTGTTACAAGAAAAACGACGAACTAACTAACTTTTTTGTGCGATCAAAGATCTAGAATCCATGTATTTTATAGATGCATCGCCGATCGATTAGGTGGGAAATTTCGTCAGGTGGAAATTTCTGATTGACCGGTTGATATGGTGTGATTTAGGGAGAGGATTATGAACTCTTTTGACATCTTCGGAATTTGCTTCGTTTGCAATAATGCAAGCGCATGGAAGTTCTTTGACTCTTAACGAGCGCGAAACCGAATATTGGTTTGCGAAATGATGAATTCCACTAAGGTGTTTAACCTGATGCATTTGCAATTTTTAATGACCTTGGAAATTATTTTAATTCCATGTTAATTGCAGGTTTTACTTTTCATTACAAAATATTGGAAATTATTACGTATAACCTTATCATTGGGGGTGGAATTCATTCATTGTAGCAATGTTCAAATTTCATAAAAATCGGTTTATTAGTTTAGAAGTTATTTAGAATCGAAATTTTGATAAAAATAGGGGTGAGTTCTTATAGGGTGGGATGATTTGCATAAAGGATAGCGGAGAATGGTGTAAACGGAAGAGATCGGAAATGCACATACGAACACATGGATGTGTGACTGTGTTTTGATGCATGCGGCGATAGCTTGGTGTTTATGCCGGTGTGAGTGAGTTCGCTAGCGCGAGGATCATCCATCCGTGCACACTTATATACGTGTGCGTGTGTTTTCTCATTCGTCTTCTATTTCCTTCCTTCTTGCTTATTCTTTAAATATAAAGGTTATTAACTTATTAATTATAAATATATGAAATATATGTAAGTCATAATTATTCTAAACAGTAATTATGAATTTTATTCATTCGAATTATTCCGCTAAATAGTTTCAATTTATTGCCATGGAAAGTCGCAAATTCAGCGAATTCCAGTTGTTTCTTACTGCCATTCTTAGCAATAAATTGAAAAATAAAAAAAAATGAAGTTACGTTTGTAACACTTCCCAATTTTTAGTACACTCTTTTCGCACAAATTTATCGCGCACCCGCACAAGTTAAGAGAGTGCTATTATGCATCGTACATACACAGCTTCACGCGTGATTGATGTCTCGTGACGTTGTTGTGTACTGGTGTGAAAACTGCCTGATACTAAATTCTAACATGATTTATATAGTAACATCGTGTGGAGAAAAATACTATTATATTATTTTAATTAATATATAACAGGGTCCATGTCTTGTACAAAAAACTACGTTGCATCTTCTGAGACATTGTTCTTTTATTACGGTAAGCATAACAATTCCACATTTCATACACATTTTCGGAAATTCGACACACTGGTCAGTCTTCCAGAAGAGTATCAAACATCAGGTTTTGAAAACAATATGTATGTATTTAGATTAGATGAAAAAAAAATAATTGAAAACGAGAGTCTCTTTGTAACACGATACATTTTTTACAAGGAATGGGTATAGTTGTAGATTCATTTTTACGGAATGTCTTCTCTTCATTATAGGAAAACATCTTTCTGCAATTATGACAGAATCTCATATCTCAAATATTGAATGTTTATGATAATATGTCTCACATCGAAAATACTATCTTTCTATAAATAAGAACGTACATCTTTTCTTCACACCAACAGTTATGCACAATATCAAGGTTATGTCATAAAACGACCTTTACGTATGAACAGCTCGATAGGTAACATAATATCAATTGGTATGATGACTCGGACAAATAAACATATGGGGTGAAAAAAAACACTCATAAAAAATCTTAATATTTGAATATTGAAATTAATGGATGTTTTTTTTAACCATAAGTGATTTTTTTCATTTCTCCTACTCTTTTCATTATCGGGAGGGAAATTGACAATTTTTATTGGTTGTATAACGCTTTCATTCTCTCAAAGACAGTGCAGTGTATTATTCTTTACTGCAAAGAAATATTAGTTTTTAACTTTGTGCAATGGCAATTATATTTCCCAATCCATTGGGAACTCAATCCATTTTTTTCAAAGATGGCATTACTCGAATTAGAGGCACGACCGTTAATAGAAAACGAAATTGATGATTTCGAATTGAATTCAAAGAATTTTTTAAGACCCACTATAAAAATTATTAACAAGGCCTTTCAGGGATGTTTTCGATGTTCAAACTTGGGGGATGTTTAAAGAAAAACTCTTACAAATTGAAGAATATTTTTGGACTTGTGCAATGCCTGGACCAATCGACAACGTTAATACCACAACATTAATACCACATTTTTCGTTTTCAAAACATTCATTTCAAATATCAGACCGCGGAGGGTCAAAACTGAAGTTCACAAAATGATTTAAAACTTTGAATAAGTGGATTCCTTTAGTGGAATATCGTTTTTATCAGTTTCTTTTTTATAATATTCAAGAAACATTTCGTATAATGATTTTAATGACAAATCTGAAACTTTAAAATACCTTAACTTTGAATGTTCTCGTTGATAATGTGACTCTGAGTGAGGAAGGCTTTCACAGTGTTTAAAAATCAATAGCTTTATATCGTTATTTAGCTTAGTGAAATCATGAGTTCCACCACGTTTATCATTAAACCCCTCTGCGTTTTTGATTTTTTTATGAACCGTTTTGAATTTACCACTTTTTATATTGAGAACTTTGCATAAAAAATCTTGACATGTTACAGAGTCAAAATTCTCTTTATATCGGTGAGGAAAATGGTACTCCCAGTGGATTATCGGACTTCTAACGTTTTGTGAGTTATAATTGTCGAGACCCTAAATGTTTCGAACAATAAATTTTGCGTTGAGACTTTAATAGTTTTCCAACATTCTTTGTTACAGCAGGATTTGACAGCTACAAACTTTTTGGCTCCAACAGTCTTCCCAGTTGACCTCGAAATGTATTCTTTTTCCTATAGAAAAGAACATTTTTCTTGAATTTATAATTAATTTTTTTTTCTGTTAATCGAACGTTCAAATGAATAAATTCATGAATTTATTGTATTTTGAATTAGATACAGTTTTAAAATATTGATTCATTTGATTGAAAATAATTATATATGAAAGGAACTTGTAATTTCTATTGTTATTTTTAGTTGGAATAATATTTCTGGATAAAATAGAATTAGGGACAAATATTTTGGTTATTTAAACGTCCGAAACTTCTGGTACATATTTTTTTCTCAACCAGAAGTCTCATTATTGAATCTGAAAGAACATATTCTCATAAAAATTTACCTCATTTTTCAATTTTTTCACGATGTTCCATTTCAAAGAGTCGGATTTTCTTGATATTTTTCTCCCAGTTTAAGAAGAATTTTGAGATTCCATTTTATTCTATTTCACATGAGAAGATAACAAAACGGTCAAAAACCGACTGACTTATTATGTTTTTTGGAAAATCAATTTGAATTCATTACATTAGTTCGTTAACAACTTTGTTATCATTTCGTTCCAGGAAACACATGCAAGGTTCGCAAACTCTAGTACATTTTCTTAGAAACGTACAAACAGAAATGTGAGTTGGACTTTAGAAATGAAGGAGTAGAAGGGATTTGGACGGAACTAAGAGAAAAAGTGAGGGAGTGCATTGAAAAAATGAGCATCAGACAGAAGAAGAAATGCCCAGTTAAGGGGTTACGTACTCTTAGAAATTTCAAAAAATCGATTTTTTATTGCATATTCTGAAAGTACAACCTTTCAAAAGTATTCTCCGAAAATTTAAAATCAATCCGAGTAGTATTTTTCCAAATATACGACTTAAAGTGGAGTGGCCACTGAAAAAATGAAAAAAAAAAGAAAAGAAATGATCGTTGCTGCAGCTGATAAGGCGAAGGAAGATACCTTTTATGGACCCAGAATCGATGATTCAGTGTAAGTTCAAAAATAATTTTTTTATTTGTATAATAATTGTGTTCAAAACTTTAAACGCGTTTTTCTCGAAACCACAGTTTAGAAGTCGGTGATCACTGTAGCTCGAAAACGGCTCAACCGATCGATTTGAAATTTATATCACTTATGTAAGATATAATTATCCTCCGTTTGGCCAAAAACAAAAAATTGACTTTGAACATCCGCCATTTTGCAAGAAATAAAAATTTCTTTAAATCCTTCATTCAACCGGAGCTAAATCTTATTTACTAACGATCGCCACTATTTTGTTTGATTTCAGATGATCCAGTGATGAGCAGTCGTGATCACTGCAAACCATCTTTTTTTTAGACCTTTCGTAGTTTGGCCATATCTCGCTCATTTTCTATTTTTTTTAGCTTAATTTTTTTTACAACTTCTCAAAATATGTATCTTTTATGTGGAAAAATATTATGATTCTACAGTGGACTCTCGAGGTTGTCTCATTCACGTTAGTACCCCCGATAATATATATAGTAGGCAAGGACTCCGCGGGGTATAAGGAGGGGACCGCTCGAATTCAACAGTATCGTAACGAAAAAGTGAGCAGTACCCTAAGCATTAGGAATACTGTTACATATCAGGGGTACGTCCCTGAATTGATGACGCATCCAACACATTCACGTTAGTACCCGACCCAACCGAGACGGTGACTATCTCGAGAGTCTAATGTATAATAATAGCTATTTACTTTACAAGGCGCGAAAGGAGGCAATTATCGGAGAGTGAAGTACAAAGCTTTTCATGACCAGTGTAAGGTGATTCCACAAATCGACTTTAAGGTGATTCCACAGATCGACTTTAACTCTCGTGCCGGCGGCAAATTTCATGCCGGCGGCTTTTCGTTCTCGCGCGGGAAACCTAACGTCGCGAGAACCAGAAAACCCGGGCTTATTCGGGTTTACAAGTTGTTCTGGAAATATTAATTACCGAAATTTCAAAATTTGACTTTTAAAAATACCGAAATTTATAATACATGTAAGTCTTATTTTCGGAAGGTTTGAAACTCTGTAATAAATAGATTTTCCGTGTTTTTTCGATTTTGGGATTGATTTTTTTATATTTTCATGCTCTGGATTTTATTTTCTTTTTTTTTGCAAAATTTTGCCATCCCAATTTGACATGGTAACTTACACGGAAAAAAATTGTATGGATGTGACAACCACAGAAATAGTAAAATACGGTACAACTATAAATTTATGGTTTGCACCACCACGATTATGGTTGCCACAAACGCAACTCTTATTTGACAACAACCAAGAAGATAAATATTATATTTATTATTATACGACTCTGCATGGAAAATGCAGAAAATAAGTTATCTTAATCATAAAAATTTTATTTATTATTTACGCAACAAAAATAAGCATTTTCCATGCAGAGTCGTATATATAATAATAAATCAACTTTACTCTGCTTTCTTGTTTTTAGTAACTACGTTAACTTATATCCAATTGAAATATACACTTAATTTTACTTTATGTAAATCTTACTTTCAGTTTAGATAGGACTTGAATTTAAGAATATTTCAAACTTTAGTCTAACTTTCAGAATAAATACTGCCTTAATTTCAGGTTGTGACAATCTGAATTTCATTATTTTTATTTCCTTAACTTAAGGCGCGGGTATCATTCTTAATTTCAGGTTACGTATGCTTCTTTTTGTTACACCTTAAAATAAGTTCAATTTTTAACTGAAATCAAGTATTCTTTTTTACTGTGCGGCCGGAAGTCCAAATTAAAGATGCAATGTGGGAACGTTAAATTTCGTATCCTCATCCGAGGACGAAAACGCGCATCGTGATAGGAGATTAATGAAAATTCAAAATGTCTTTGGAAAATAAGCACTTGAGATTATATTCTATAACAATTTGCATAAAATTGGAAACGATACATAGACTTACCCTAGGCGTCCTTATTCTACCTATACACTGAAAAAAAAATTTTGTCATCACAACAAAAACGTTTTGTTGAACATTTTTTGTTGCCTCAAAAAAATTTTGGTTCTTAACACAAAATTTTTTTGTTGAGCCTGTTTTGTTGGCCTAAAGAAAGTTTTGTTGTGCCAACACAAATTTTTAGTTAGACCAAAAGATATACGACAACGCATGCGCGTCCGTCAGTCATGGCTTATGTGATATTTTGCTGGGATTTTTATAAAATATTTCATGTGTGATGTTAACCGTGTGGTTTAAGTGGCGTTCGATCTACGTTAGACATAAGTATTTAGGTAGTTTGGTTGCACAAATAACAACAAAATTATTTTGTTGAGCCAACCAAATTTTTGTTGGTCAAGCCAAACTGTTTTTTCAGTGTAGGAAAGAATCCGAGAGCTTAATGTATTTTGGATTCTTCCCTAGGGGGCTGACTTGAAGTATTTCACATACGACACTCTTGGTGTCTGTAGTCCTTGAGTTTAAATCACGAACACTTCAATTTTTGTAGCTAAAATTGCGAATTATCCGAATGGGTGTTATTTAAAATCAGAGTGAGAGAAGGCAATTATGTCCTAACCAAAATTTTGGAGTTTAACGTCCCTTTTGCTAGACTCTTTAAAGATTTCCTCTATCCCGTGTAGAAATTGCGACTCGGTTTTGGTAGGGTGCTAGTCATATTGCCTTAAATTTATTAGGGCGCTGAACGGGAAATCTGGAAAGGACCCGAAAAGAACGACATGTTTTGCAGATAAGGCACTAGTCTAGACTCATTGGCTAGATTCGAGCGAGGGTACCTTTCTATTGCCCGACTACATTTCCCTATTATTCCCTAATTTTATTTGAGGTTTTGTAGGTTATGGTATAAAAGATTTTTTAATAATTATAATTAAATATCTAATTTAAATCAAATTTTGTTTTATTAAATATAAATTATAAATTCCAGAAACATACATAAATTTTGAATATAAACATTTTAAAACTACAAAACGAGAGTATTAAAATATAGAGCTTAAAAAAAAAGTTTAATCTTCATTATCGCTAATGTTAACATTGTTAACCACTTTGCTTTTATCACGTGCCCTTTCCGTGCGTCCACCGTACCAGTCTTTGACATTAGGCAAGACGGCTCCCAAATCAATGTAAAATGTTTTCTCGCTTAAAAACTTTCCAGTCGATATGTCTCGATGACTCTGCGTAATGTCAGCTGAAAAATTTGAAAGACTTTTTTTAAAGTAAGCGTCACATAAAAACATATGATAAACGAAATGGAATATTTAAACATATTTTTACCAAGCATACACGAGCACATAGTAGAATCTTTGAATATTTGTTTATTAGCAATTTTTTTAACGGCTGTAAACTGTAGAGCTACTTCTTTAGACATATACTTCTGCAATATGTTTACTATCGATTTCCGGGTATTCAACTTTGCATCGTGTTGAAAATGCAGAGATGAAATCTGTAATTATAAAAAATAATCATTATATTATGAAGCACAGAAATGATCTAAGGTAAACATTGACTAAAAATTTTAAATAAGTAGACGTACAAAAGCTTTTCTAAACTGTAAATCAGTTTCAAGTCTGCTGTCAAACTCGAAGAATTTCTTCAACTCCTGAAAAGGTAAATTTAATTCATGTTCTGTAGCAAAGTCCACTTTATTTTCTGACTCTTTCACTTTTTGAGAGTTCATTTGTGCCATCAATACGCTTTGGTTTTCTGTAATCTCTACAACTTGTGCATGTGTTGCGATTACTAGTTTGAGTAATTGATCTGAAAAGTTTGTATATGGTTAAAAAAGGCAAGTAAAAAAATCCGTACATGCTTTCACAAACACAAAATTTATATTTTATGTTTTGGTGCTGTACTTACCAATCTTTTGATCGACATTATTCTTGGATGGCTTTCTGATAGTTTCCATGTCACACCTTCTTTTATCTTTATGAGAATCATCAGCCAAGGGATCTGTTGATTAAAACCTTTAAATTAACATTATACATCACAAAATTATATATTTATATTTATCGTTCATTTTTCATAATAAAGCTTACTTACAAGGGAACCTCGCGGGGTGTCCGCCTCCGATTTTGATGAAACTGAAATATGTTAAAGAGGATCAAAAAACATGAGATACGTGTTTTTTTTTATCGGCCGAAAAACGGTTTAAGGGGGTGAAAACTACCCCCAAAGTTTACACTCCAAAATCGTTTTTTCCCAATATCTCGAAAAATAATTATATTTTTTTAGTAAAACCAATGCCAAAATATTTTGTATGAAAAGACTATCAGGTGTGCAGTATTTCTGTTTCAAAGGGTTACGTCCCCTATTTTTTTTGTAATATAAATTCATTTTTGTAACCCATTTTTTTACAGAAAATTTTTTTAAATAATTAATTTCTATGAAAATGGTGTTACTTCAAATAAATATTCAAATTATAGTCGTCGTACTTCAGGGCTTATGCATAAAATGTCGTTGAAAGGGTAGTTACCCCTAAATTTTATTTTTGTTTACAGAAACTAATTTTGACGTAACTTTTCCGTTTTCTGACAAATATAACTGTAATAAAATAGAACATTATATACCAAACTGGCCAAAGTGATTTTTTTATTATTTTCACATTAATGTATATT
>UCOK01009060.1:0-36154 GCA_900474325.1 Synergus umbraculus
TTTCATCCATCGAATTATATATGTACTTATATAAATGGCAAAATAGGCGAGAAATCATTTTTGTATTCGTCAGTACTTCGCGCCTAATATTCTTACGCGAAGTTACCGCATGCGTTGTCTCGACCAATGAGAATCAGGTTTCGATTCTATGTATAGAAGCGTTCGGCGTCACTCGTCCTCTTTTCGACAGTGATCTCCGAACTGCCAAGTCGCCTTCGATTTCGTTTGCTGCCGAGAAGCCTTGCTCCTTTGTTAAAGCCTTTGTTCTTTGTGAGGACGCGTCTCCAGAAAATAACCAGATTTGAGAGTTCTTCGAGATTGTACAGCGTTTCAGCCGGTAAAGTTTCTCGTTTATTTCAGTGATGAAACCCTTTATTCACTTGGCTCTTAATTGTGAATAATTGCCATTTTTAAGATTGAATTTTGCCGAATGAGTGAATATAGAGTTTCTCTCACGTTTTGATTTGTGCTATATTTTCTGATTTGTTTGAGTTATATCTGCTGAATTTCGATAAAGTAGATTACCTTGGTTTATTGCCCAATGCTACTGAATTTTTCGAATATGTTATATCACTGATTTCACCCTTTATTGTTGATGTTTTCCCCCAATTTATTTGAAATTGTGACCCCCTTTGTTATTAAAATTTCCCCAATTTTGTGATTTGCTGAATTCCACTCATTTTGCTGAATTTCGACATAACCCTAAAATTGCGTTGCGTCAATTTTGCTACTTTTTTTGATTATTTTTTTTTGTTCTTTTCGAGTCATGGAGTGTCGTCGGAAAGGGCATTAATTTTAGTTTAGTAATTAACTTAGACTATTTTGTTCTTCCAAAGTAATATCAAAATTATGTTTGATTTTGACTTAACTTTGTTTGTTTTCTGAGAACCGATCTTGATCTATGAATTGATTTTGTTCTGAATTATGTCGATTCAATTTCCTTGAATAAACGCATTGTGAATTGTTTTGATAGGAATTTTGTTGCGTGATTATTTCTCTAAAATAAGAAACCTTTAGCGATAAGAACCGCCCCCTCTACCATTTTGCGTTGAGCCTAGCTAACCGAGAAAATTCCGGTACACTTTGTTTTAAAATCAAAATTTCTTGTGTTGAGATATTTAATGTATGTTATCTTGCGTTGTGCCAATACATTGAATACTATCTTATATCGAGTTTCCTATCTTACGTTGGAGTGTTTCATGTAGGTTTCCTTGCGTTGTTTGCCTATCCTGCATGAAAACTCATTTTTGCTGATTTCGCTATTAAAGAGTTTCGTTGAGTTAAATTGATCCAAGAAAGATCTGGCGCCCAAACTTATTTTTGAGTATCTTTTGTTGCGGATTTTAAGACTTAGTGCCGAAGGTATATTATTATCTTTCCCAGGAAAATATTAATATCACAAAATACACAACTTGAATGTTTTTTTATAGACACAACACAGACTGTAAATAAAAAAACGCGTTGTAAAAAATTTTTGACGGAAATAAACTTTATTATTACGACGCGAATTTCACGACACGATGCGGAAAAAGAGAGGAATATACTTATAAAATTTTCGCCAACTAGACGATGAAAGATGACAGGTGATGAGGTGGGAGGGCAGGGGAAGTCGATGTAGCAGCATGAAGGTCTGTCCACAATGGAATGAAGTTCGGTGAAGTTCGACGACTGCATTAGACGTAGATTCTTTCTTAGCTATAGACACAAGGAACGAGGCAAATACAAGTGATTCCTCGAATTGCCACGAACTTTTATTTTTTTCTAAACTATGGTACCACTTATTCTTTTTTTTTACATTTTAAATAATAACTTAAAATATTAAAGTATTTTATAACTAGCTGTCAAGTTGTATAAACTTTTGTACTCATTCAATGAGCACTTTACTTCCTGTAAGCAAATATGACTTGCTTCCTCATAGAGGAAGCATTAAGTATTCTTTACATCAGCATTAAATTTTGATTACATGAGAAGTTATATTCAAACTAGGGGTGCCTTGTGAGCACATTCTCATCACACTTCGCGCGCTTGCTTTCGCTTATCAATTTTCATCTCTGATATATACTTTTACTTAAATAACTTTATTTTTATTTGAAGAAAACTAATTTACTAAAGGTTCTATCGATCTTAAAGAACACATTCTCATCAGTGCACATCAGTTTTAATTATCTTTATTTTTTTGAATTTTTGAAAAGTTATATATCTGACAATTTTTGTTTTATAAAAAAAGTCATAATGATGAATTTTTCGACTAATTGAATACTATGAATATCATTAAACAGAATTTATAAATTAAAAAAATTTTTTTTTTTTAACTAAAAATTATCCAAATTTTTTACTTTTTATCAAAAATGGCTGGCTAACAAACTTGACCTTTATTTTAGGACAATAAAAGAGTATACCAAAGGCCAATCAAATCGGCCAATTTTTTCGAAAGTTATCGTGCTCACAAACTAAAATCTACAGACAGACAGACAGACACATTGATAAAAACATGTTTTTTGGGTTCAGGGGGTCACAAAACGTCGACATTTGACAAAAAATGGGGGGGTCAAATTTTACACAAAACTAATACATCCTCTGATGAGAATGTAAAAATTCATTTTCGAAAATTACAATAAAGCATAACTTTCTTATTTTTTTATAAAATGCATTAATCTTTTAGGTGAATCGATTCGTCTAGACACAAAGAATCTTCATTTTCTTTACATCAGCTTTGAATTTTAATTATTTCAGAAATTATAGTCGAAAAATTACTTTTTTAAAAATACAATTAACCATAACTTTCTTATTTCTCAATTAAATGCATTCATCATACAGGTCACTCGATTCGTCTCGACACAAAGAATAATGATTTTCCTTACGTCAACTCAAAATTTTGATTATTTGAAAACATAGAGCGAAAAATTAACTTTCAAAATTATAAATAAACTTCCTTATTTTTTAATGAAATGCATTAATCATATAGGTCAATCGATTCGTCTCGATGAAAGGAAACTTCATTTTCCGTACATCAGCTTTAAATTTTCAATATTTGAGAAGTTATATTGGAAAAATGAATTTTACGAAAATTATAAAAGTATATAAAATTTGTAAAATTAAATATTTTGTTAAACCCTTGTAAGAAATTCAACTAGGTATATAGTGGAATAACTATGCAAAATTTCATCAATTTATCTCTACACGTTTTCAAGAAATTGCTGGATCGTGACACACACACACCCGGACATTTTTTCAGATCATCATATTAGATATATTACCCTTGAAATATGTTCTAAAAAACCTTTTTTAGGAAACTGGATTTTTTCACCATTACAAAGCTTCCTCTATGAGGAAGCAAAATTAAATAACTCTGACAGTGTTCGACTATCGGGTACTGTTCGAGTATCGGGTCCACTACCTTACCTTTACCATTGTAATATTACTTCTTTAAAACTTTATAAGTGATATTGAAAAGTCATATTTTGAAGGTAAAAGAATGAACACACGCTTACAAGGATTGGGCTTGTGTATATCGAAAATTCATCAAGAAATTAAAAGACTGATTAAATCTTCGAATATGTATAGATGATAATTGAAAACATTTTGGATCGTATTTGAGAAATGAGTGTCCTAAGGACCTAAGAGAAACCTTCAACACTTTCAGGTCAGGTATACCTGGGTTGACCTGGGTCCGGTATACCTAAATATTCCTTCAAGTATTTACTACATTGGACATTTCCATTCTCATTTCTACAATCCTCTCTAGGTGTCGACTTCGTTTTCTTCTAACCCGATTTTTCTGTTTCAGCTTATAATAATATAATTCTAGTTTTCAGAATATACATTTATGTAATTTCCAATGTTATCAATTCTAATTTGAATAAATATAAAATTATGTTTAAAATCTAATAATGTTTATATTTGGCTTTGAGTTTGATAAAATGTGTATAGGTATGTGGATTTGTGTTAAAAAGCTAAGCCCTTCAAAGCTTGCAATACATATATGTTTGGGAAAATTCAAAACAATTGGGAAGATTAAAAGCAATTTATTTGAATATTTTTTTTTGCATATGCATTATTTTTAGACTAGACTAGACTAACTCTAGATGTGCAGTATAAAACTCGATCTTGTACTAGCTGCGCTCTAGACTCATTCTAGATACGCAGTAGACGCGGTTTTGTCTTTACTAGATGCGCACTAGACTCATTCTAGATGCGCTCTGGACATAGGTATAGATATCGATAGGGTCGTCTTAGGAAAAATTTATGACTTTACTGCTTTACTGCTACCCTTATAAAAATGGGACTGAACCTTTTTTCGTCTAGAATGCTCTAGCATGACCCAAGTCTAGAATTGACCCAATTCTAGACAATCGTGCTAGACAATCCTTGCCTAGAACTCGTCTAGATTTTCGGTAGGGATTCTACCAAAACTCCATCCTTTTCAATACTTTTTCTTCTATTCATATCTATCCAAGTCTATCCTTTTCAATCACTACCTTTCTATTGATGTCTATCCTCAATCTAATCATTTTTTATCCTTTTTACAATCTACTAGGAAGCCTATCCTTTTTAATACATTCCTTTATATCGATATCTATCCAATTATAATAATTTCAATCCTTCTCTAACTTTCTTGACGTATACTATCAAGTCTATCCAATTGTAAAGTTTGGATTTTTCCGGTTAAATCTTATAACTTTAATTATCTTATCGAACGGTTCAGTCGAGACAGGGTCAGGTTTTAGAGATAATTAATGAAAAATCGCACAAAATAGTTTTACTGAAAATATAACAAAGAATATTTATTTCCTATAATTTACATATCTAACTGTGTGAGAATTTAATGAAATGACAAAAGAATCAAAGAATCTACGTGTGGATAAGTCTATTGCTTGTATGTGGAGACGTGTGAATGTGTCTGAACGGAGGCGGAGAAAGTGATTACTTGTCCTGCAATCATAGATATTCAAATTGTCAAGCAAAGTACAAATTAGATGGATTCGTGAACGAATTAGATATACAAGCGATTTGGCGGTTTAAGTTCTCTTACATATGCGGCTTTGACGATACGGAGAGAAGGGAGGACTGATAGGAAAATAGTGTAAGTTTCGGTTGTATAAATCTCTAAAGCTTTTTGTAGATAACATTTGTAGGTGCTCCTACTAAATGTTATCCGTCGGTTTAATTGTGTCACTCACTGATGCGCCTGTTGAGTGCAAATTAATATCCATCGCTTTGGAATTTAATAGACAGGATTTGCAGGAGAAGGACAGATAAGTTAAATAATAGAGAAGTATTCTTGAGTGGAAAATAAGCGGAGAACGGAAGAGTTACGTTTTGAAATGTCAAGTATAGTTGCTCCTATAACGTGACATTTTTTTTACTTGAGAATAGACAACGACGAGCTCCCCTGAGCGTTGGCAATTCTCCCTACAAAACATATTGAAATCAACAAGCATAGATGCACCTAGGCTTTGCGATTTCGCCAGTATTTTGTCTACCACAGTTGTTCCTGTTGGTAGGAAAAGAACGTGAGTTTTCACCAGGCAAGAGCTCACCGATCTGCCCGGTGGGTCTTGCCCAGCTGAACTGGAGATCGTTCTTGTGCGAGTGGTTTCAAGGAATTCAGGGCCGTGCGCAAGGGGGGGTTTTGGGGGTGCAAACCCCCCCCCATAGACAAATTAAAATAAAAAATAAGTTTTTATTTTACATCAAAGAAGATCGTTTAAAGGAAATTTTTTTATTGTAACATATGAATTAATATTAAAAATATTTCGAACTCCCCCCCCCAACATGAATTCCTGCGCACGGCCCTGAAGTAACCCGTCTGGAGAACGGATGGCTTGGAGAGGGGACGGACGTTACACAATTATTCTATCTTTGTTGGATCACTTTAATACTTTTTTATCTATCTCGAAGTATACTACCAAAACCCATCCTTTTTATTCCTTATTCTTCTATCCATATCTATCCTTGTACAATAATTTCAATCTTTTTATACCATATATATTTTTCTATTTCTATCTGCCTAATCATTTCAACACTGTTGTGACTCTTTTTTTGCAATTTGAATTTCTTTTAAATTCTAAAATCATGAAACTTATGTACATTTTAATTATGGTTATCAAATTAGTGCATGAAAATAAAAAAATAAAAAGACTTACTAAACAAGGAATATGATAAGTTAGAGACAAAAGGGGTTTGATAGAGATCGGTTAGTGATTATACTGACAAAGAGATTGAAAGGGATAAAGATGGATAGACGAGAAATAAATGGGAAGATTGCAGATATAAGTTATATGTAGATTTAACAAAAACATTGAAAAGGATAGAGTTAGATAGACAAGGGCTAGATTAAGATAAAGCTCGTTAGGATGAATGGACAGCAAACTCTATGCGCGTGGGATCGTAGATGCGGATTTTTCAGTGTCAAATGTGTGATAGCTGTAAATTTAGAAAGTTATGTTTTTAAGGGCATGTGTTACTTACCATATGAGTAAATTTTTAAACCCGGTTTCTCCTTCAATTTTTATATTTTCAAAAAAATTATAGTCAACATCCGTCAAGAACGTGAACACGGACGGGTGTTGACTAAAATTTGTTTGAAAATGTAAAAATTGTAAAAAAAAAAACCGGGCTTAAAAACTTGCTCATATGGTAAGTAACACATGCCCTTAACAAATATTGTATTTAAAATATTATTATGCATTTTCAAAATTTTAAAATTAATAAGCTTAAAACTAAGAATAGAAAAAAATTGATAAAATGGGAGATAGAAAGATATTCAAATTATTTTTTTTGAAGACATGAATTGGAAGATAGAAAAAGATAGAGAAAATGGATAGATATTTTTTGGAATAGATAGAAAGAGATAGGAAAAGATAGAGCCTAGTGAAAACGATGGATACACACAAAGATAGAAAAAGACAGCGTTTGATGGATGCAAAGTCTATACCTACTTGGGAGGGATAGAAAATCTCTATCCTTTATATCCATTTCTATCTATTTACTTCCAACAGGGAGGTTTGTCTCGAAATACTTTTTTATAGACGGCAACGATAATATAACAGACCTATGGGTTTGACTCGCCTTTTTAAAATAATTAAAAAAGAATTAACCAATGTTAATAAGTATTCTATTGGAATATAAAAAGTGATTAAATATTCGACTAATAGAATTCATTCTTAGTAAGAAGAAAACGAAAATAGTGATCAAAAGGGTGAATTTCATGAGGAATTGACAGTTTTTGGTTTAAGGGTATAGTTTTTAAAGCACCATGGAGGTTTATTAGAGGTGTCAAATCCATATTTCTGACACATGAAATTCTTCGTTGGATAGTTCTCATCAAGCCTCTATTTTTATTATTCAAAAAAATTATAAAAAAATACAATTTTTTTTCGTGAATCTCTGTACTTTTATTACTGAATTTATATTTATATTTATCTTTAAATGTCACATTCATTAACGATAGCACACAAATTATTTAATTGGTTGATAATAAATTTAAAGGTCAATTTAACAATTTAAAAAATACACTTCATAGTTTTGAGTAATATGTCCTGAGTTCTTTCCGTAATATTTTTCCTGATGGATTTTTTGGAATAGATTCAATAAAATGCACACCACCGCGGAGCCACTTCTGAGGTGAAAGTTGTCCTAGAAATAAGTACGTTTAATTTAATTTTTTTAAACTTTAATCTACATATAAGCTTTTAAAAAACAAGTGATCGAAATACCATTAACGAATTGACAAATTTCGGAAGATGATATTTTTGAGCCAGGTTTCTTGACGACATATGCTACGGGAACTTCTCCTGCAATTTCGTCTGGTTTTCCGACTACGCCCGCATCCAAAACTGCCGGGTGCATTAATAAAATGTTTTCAATTTCCGCTGGTGCCACCTAATAATGAAAATAAAAAAAAACTAGTACATGTATCATGAATGCATATAGGTATAACATGTGTATTTGTTATAAGATCAATAATCGCGAAAGGTAAAGTCATGTATACACTTGGAATGCTATATCTCCTGAAGTTTTATAAAATATTTTGAAGTATATATCTTTAAGCCAGAACTAGAAGTACATCCTGAACTTTGAGATTGAACATTTTGAACATGAACATTGATTTCATCATAGAATTCTTGCATGAGTACAGATGCTATGTTCTACCTCTATATGCAGGTATTAGTCATGTTTTACACAAACAAATTTTGTCATTGTATGAACTGTGACGGATGTTACGCCAGACCGCACAGTTTTGCTTGTTTTGTTTCTTTGTTCCAGGTTTTAACATGGATGTTAAAACCATTGAGGAAATTAATGTCGAGGACAAGCCAAGGATAACCTAGTGTTATACCTGGCGCTCAATGTTAAAAAACTCCGAATTTTTCGTTTTTTCAAGTTTCTCATGTGGAGAAAACTGTCGGTGGATTTTTGATTCGCTGGGGCAAGTGAATTCTAGCGTACCTTATGAATTTTCATACGTGTGTATGAAAATGCACAAGTCGCATTTCGCATTCTAGTAAACTTGGTAACAGATCGGGGAAGACTTAATTGTTTTGAATAAATTTCTAAGTTCTAAAATGTGAATACCATTTAGGTTAAACTAATTATCAAAGGAAGCGTGAATTTTTTTTAACGTCTTCTTGATAATGGAAGATTTTAAACTCTCCTTCCAGTAAATTCATGTACGGCTTGGCTTGTGAAGCTTCAACTCTTTTAAAATCATTTGTTTCTGATTAATATTAAATTCCTACTCTCCTTTGGCTGAGTTCGCTTTTCCTTCGGCTTCTGACATTTTTACTAGGAAAATTCAAAATATTAGTAATAAATAAGTTTTAACGTCACTACTTGGATAATTCTGGCATCTTTTGGTCTAATTAATTAGTCGTACATGGAGAGAAATCATCGATACTGAGCACTTGGGAAAATTCATACTTCCAACACTCGGAGCTTCACGTACTTAGTGCGAAAGTTTCAACAAATGAGGCCTTGCATTCTATTACCAAATATATTAGTACCTAGATGCGGCATAGACCAGGAGTGGGGACGCTTTTAGGTGGGGATAATAGCATATTAGCCTATATCGAGGTGCTGCCCTCTATCTTTTTCATCGTTTCCATGGAAACCGCGTCAAATCTGATGTGAATGTGAGTCATTGAGTGAGATCGTGATGAGATCTTTGCTAAGAGCTTAGCGAGTCAAAAGGCTCGCGGGCTCTCCAAGAGTGTCCAGACTCTGTAGAAAGCAGTAGAACTTTGGCAATAATTAAATACAACTTATAAAAAATATGAAAAATAGTTTTTGGTGCTCTTTTACGATGTGGAGCACGTATTGTTTTTTATCTTTTTGCTTGTTCAGAACAGGGTTGAATGACTGTCTGAGCGCTACTCCTCTTTCGTCTAAATCATTGACAAGTTTCAATCTTTACACTTTGTCTTGAGCTTCGGTTAAAGATCTGAGCTATCTCATTTTGTCCCAAAAACAGTAAAGAAAACTCTTTTTGTTGAATAACATTTCTTTGCAATTCCTGTGGAAAGATCCGAGTTTGTAGGAAGAAGATTCATTTTTCATCGAAGCTCATAACAAAGTGAAGAGATTGAAGGTTCTTAATGATTTAGTTAAGGAGTAGCGTTTATACAGGTATTCAACCGTGTTCTTACCAAATAAGAAGATAAAAAAAATACTTGTTCCACATTGTAAAGGAGCACAGAAAACGAATTAATAATTAATACTTAAGCTGTTCAAAGATCGAAAAGTACGAAAATCTAAATTATTAAATAAAATTAATGTTCGAGACTTCTACAATTTTTTTTTTTAACTGAAAAAATTAGGTAAGCATTCTCTCATCCATAGAAACCAAATGTCGCGAGAAACTCGCGAACAAATAAAAAAAAAGTTTTTCGTAAGAAACTCTAGGAGACAGCTACCTAGTGTTGTTAGTTGATCAAGGGTTATTGAAAAAGGAAGATTTTTTACTTTCTACTTTGTAATCATGAAATTCAAATTCCTTCGCATGTGTTATGTTTGTTCCGAACATTTAAAGAATGTTCATTAGGATTCAAACGCATGGTTTTAAGAAAAAATTATTAAAATTAGACAACTCCACTTTACAGCCATATCTCGATTTTATAAATAAATACATATATAAGCGAAAATAGTATATTGTGTATAAAGGGCGCCATCCAGGTGATTCCCGCCCACATGTGAGACCAGAAAGAGGCGCAGATCAGTGCTCTCAAACGGGGCAGCTTGCGCGCGCATTGTTTTGGCTTACTGCTGAAGAAATTTCCCCATTCGTTAATTCGATTTTGAATCGCGCGCCAAATTACAGTCAATTTCAAAATTTCTCTAGCAGGAAGCCAACACGTGCTGCGACGCAGGCCGCCCCGCTGGAGAGCTCTGGTATCGTTTAACCTCGAATATAATATTAAAATAAATCATGAAGTTTTGGAATCAAGATACAGGTGGTACTACTGAGAAATGGTGCTATAATGTAAATGGTTTCTGCATTTCTCGCCCTCTTCCACCGTTAGGCTGGCGAGATTCCCGACAGCTTGTTAGTGATTCCCGCCTACTTGTCCGCGATTTCCGTCTGGTTACCGAGCGGACGAGAATCACTCACTTTGCGCAACACAAACCTAGTAGGACCGCCTAGTAGGACAAAAAATATCTACCAAATTCGAAAATATTTGTTAAATTGAATCGAAAGAATGTATTTGAGGCTACAGTCTTTATCTTCTACTTTAACTTTCAAGGAAAGTTATTGTAAAAATATATCTACGAGAAAATAATTCTAAGAATATATCTAAAACAAATGTTAGGTAAATTATATATCAGTCAAAATTCTATTTTAAAATGTACTCTAATTCTCGTTACCTGATATCCTTTATATTTAATTAGTTCCTTCAATCTATCTACGATGTATAAGTGACCGTCTTCATCATAATATCCAAGATCTCCAGTATGAAGCCAGCCTTCTTTATCAATTGTATCACGAGTAGCTTTGACGTCATTACGATATCCAAGCATTACCTGATCACCTTTTATGCACACTTCTCCTACTTTATGAGGTTCAAGGATTTTTAAACTTTCTGGGTCCACTACCTTCCCAGAAAGACCAGGGAAAATTGTACCTACAGTACCAGTCTTCGTACACCCTTTAGGGGTTAAATGCGTGACAATAGATAATTCTGTCATTCCGTAACCGTTGCGCACACTGGAGACTCCAAGTCGTTTTGCAGCACTTTTTTGAATCTTTTTAATATAAAAAAAAGTGTTTTAATTAGTCAAATTGTTATGAAATACTTTTAAAATATTTCCTTTACCTATATAAATGTCATTACTCAGAATAATTAAATAAGAACATTTTATTAACAACTCACCTCTTGCGAAACTGGCGCTGCTCCAGTTATGACCTCTTTCACACTACTGAGATCGTAATTGTCAATCATTGGATGTTTAGATAAAAATATCAGGATAGGTGGAACGACTGGTACGTGAGTGATCCGATATTTTTGTATCGATTCCAGAAACAATTTTGGTTCGAAAGAAGTCATGAAAACTATTTCATTGCCATATGTAAGCATTCCTAGCATGAGTCCAAATGCATATCCGTGGAAAAAGGGCATAAAAAGGATGATCCGATCATCCTGGTTAACCTCCAAGAAATCGGGTTCTCTAAATGTAAACAGAACATATTTTTCAAACGCTTAATTACAATTAATATGGTCCCTAAAAAAATGTACCTAACATTGTAATCAGGGTTAACTAAGTAAAAAGGACACTGCACCAAAAAATTTATCTATTAATTATTATCAGTTCGAATTCTTTTAGGAAATTTCTTCTACTTTTATAAACTACAAGATTAATTCTTGTTAGCCAAATCCACCGGGACCTTATATCCCATGAAAATGGTACGGAGTCCTTTCAAGGCATAAAATTAGGATGGAGAAAATATTATTGAAACGATAATAAATTACACAGCACCACAAAGAAAAAGTTGTCATCTCCAAAAACCAGAATAGGCTTACCATACATTTTTGAGGTCGCTGAATCCTAATCCGGAGCCAGTTTGGCCCCATCACGTCACATTTCGTCTCTAATCTCGAAAAATATGGAAAATTGCTAATGATTTCAGGTAAAACATGATATTCTGTGTTTTCGAGGATGCTGAGTATGATTCCAGAGTCGTTGTGGTTTTATGTCACGCTTCATCTCTAACCTCGAAAAAAAGTGGCGAATTGGTAATGTTATATGAGTACCATCCTGGGTGTCATAAACTTATACCTTCCTAGAGCTAAGTAAGAGAGGTTTCCGACTAACAAGGGCAAAGTCATATCTTCGTCGGACACACAACGGCTTCATCCTCACAGTACGCTCCTACTGGCTTCGTTACTTCAAAACAAATTGATACGCATCATATTTTACACATCCCCTTTTAGGGTAGTTGTTTTCTTTCACCGAATCTGTCAGAGTAGCAGGATTTCGTCACTTGGACAAGCAATAAGATCATACTGTCAGAGAAAATCTCGTTAAATTGCTAAATTGTGAGAGAAAATCTCGTTAAGCATTATAAAAATAACAAAGATTCATGCATCACCTGATATCATTGTGGGATCAAACATACAATTATGTCGTGCGACAATGTACAAAATTCTGGTTCGCACGGTTTTTATCTGCATAATGCTGTCGACGGTAGTATTGTTCGTCTAGCTTTCAAGTTCTGTTAAGCGAGAAATCGGACAAGTGAAGTCTGGTTTGTTGGATTTAAAGTTTTTCCGAAGTTACTTATCAAAGATTAAATGCTGAGACCGAGGTACCGAACTGACTTCAACGACCACGAAAATGTAGAATATGACCACTTTTTATAGACGGGAATCATATTTTACCTGAAATTCAGGGGCGTAGCTACCTACGTATCAACCTTATTAATGATACGGGGCTCCGAACTTTACCCCCCCCCCCGAGTGTTAGCGAAAATTCATAAAATTTAAAATTAAAATGATAGAAGGGCCCCCCGACCAATTTTGCTTCCTCACAGAGGAAGCTTTGTTTTTCTTGTTGATTGAGGTTAAGGACGAAATGTAACGTAATAAAGCTAAACCGGCTCCGAATTCGGATTTAGCGACCTCAAAAACGTATGTTAAACCTCTTCTGGTTTCTGGAGCTGACAACTTTTTTGTGTATAACTATGATATTTATTATTATGATTATTATTGAATATTATGAATCAATTCAAAGTTGTAATTTTTATGTTACCGAGTCTGTACATGTTTAATCAAATTTCAAAAATTGAACAATTTTTAATTTGCTGTATTTAAGGTACTAGTTCACGGGCGCGAAATTCGTTCAAAAGTTTAAACTTAGGCTGATCCAAAACGCCAATATTTTTCTCCTAACCATTCGTCAAAACATTTATTAGGTTTGTACACTCTCAAATCAGTCGCGAAACAAAAAAATCTATAATATCGGTAGACCATACATTACATACTAATTAAGCGATGAGCGTTGAAACACAGCACTCAGCTGTATAACCCTTTAACGGCCAGTGGGACACATACGTGGGCGTTGAAACACAGCACTCAGCTGTATAACCCTTTAACGGCCAGTGGGACACATACGTCCCACGTATGTGTCCCACTGGCCGTTAAAGGGTTAAACAAACAAACAAAAAAAAAAAACAAACAAACTATAGTCTACTACAGACATAATAGGTGACTACCTTGATGACAAACATCTGATGTACGAAACAACAGAAAGGACACGAAGCATCAAAGTCACAGCAGGAGTCGCCCAGGGCTTAATCCTTGGATCCGACCTCTGGAACGATAAGGTCCTATTGACGGACCTTCCCTTCGAATCAAAACTGGTCGGAGTTGCCAACGACCTTGTGACAAGGATTCAAGGCCGATCGGAGGAAGAACAAAGAACCTAGTGGACATTGTCTCGAGAAGAGTGGAGAATTGGCTGCGTAACCATGGTCTACAGCTTGCCAGCAAGAAGACGGAAGTGTTGGTTCTCACTAGACAGAGGCGCTTCAAAAAGCTATTCATAGCGAACATCGTCGACCACGACATTGAGGCTGTGAATGTGCTGAAATATCTGGGTATCTGGATTGATGAGAAACTTACCTTCAAGACTCAGGTAACTAAGGCAACAGAAAAAGCCGAGAAACTGGTTGCCATGTTCATAATGCTATATGGTGCAGAGATTTGGGCAGACGCCCTCAAAACCGAATGCCGTAGGAAAAAACTTATGGCTGTCCAGAGGAAAGGTGCACTAAGAATGGCATATGCGTATCCGGTCCGACTGTGGTGGTCATAGCGGGATGTATCCCAATTGACCTTCTAGCCGCTGAAAGGATAAGAATCTACGATGCCAAACGTAAAAGCGCTGATAAAACGTTCACGACTCAGGAAAGAACAACAACCCTTTCATAATGGGAAGTGAGGTGGAAGACAGGAAAAAGGAATGATGGACTGCCAGGATAACAGGCTAAGTGAAACCGTGGGTCAATACGAAACATGGGGAGGTTAATTTTCATATTACTAAGTTTCTCTCTAGCCACGGTGATTTCAATTCCTACTTGTTTTATAGGGGAAGGAAACATAGTACCAACTACTACAACTGCACGAATGAGGTTGACAACGCCGAACATACCTTTTCCAGCTGCAGTATATGAGCAGCGGAGAAGAGATACTTGATGGAGAGATTAATGGACACCAGAGAACGCCGGAACGCAAATGATCGGAATATCGGATCTCAGACAAACTGGGATACCATAGCCCAGTACATAGAGAAGGTGCTGAGGCTAAAGAAAAGGAAGGAACAGCTCAGAGAAAGAGACGCCTAATAGAGTCAGAAGCAAGCCACAGTAAGGCTTACTAGCCCATAATCCAAGGTTTTGAAGTAATGCGGTGGGTATTGCCGTTTTTTAGACTGTCCTACACTTCGTACGTATATGTATTCCCATCCCTCTATAAAAAGAAAAAGTAGTCTACAGACGAGTCCTATTGAAAAAATTCTCGTGTTATTTGCGGATGAGGAAAATGTGAAGAAATCCACGAGGATTTTTTAATTCCTCAAGGAAATCCTCCAGTCATAGAATTAATTTTCGCAGAGTTCCTCGAGGAATTTGCAAATCCTTGTGGATTTCCCGGTATTTTCCTCATCTGAAAATAACACGAGGATTTTTTCAATAAGTGAGGATCTGACAAGCGACTTGATCAGCGAGCCAAACAGTGTACAATAAAGTTTACGATTTGAAATTTTAAAATGAAATACATTGAACTGCATTAGATTAAAGTTTCATTTTATACAATTTTAAAATGGAAAGCCTATGTTATTATTTAAAACTGTGGGCGTCCAATTTTAATAAAACTACTCAGTGAAATTATAATAATACACATTTAAACAAGAGATATTTTTACTACAATGTTTTTGTACTTAAATATTAAGTTTTAAAAAGTACGCTTGATGATCAGGTACCAGAAATTTACCACCTTTCGCCTGCTTTACAGGCATGAAAATGCCAACTTTAAGTTGACAGTAAATTAGTTTTGGAGAAAATTATTTGTCTTTTGTGAGTTTGGTATGTAATTCATCTTAACTTTGAACAATAAATTTAAAATAAATTAAATAAATTGGAAATATTTACGGCATAGTAAGTATAAAAGCCAGCATATTCCTATGAGACAACATCACGCCTTTTGGTACACCAGTTGTTCCACTTGAATACAGTAAAATTGCTTCTTGTTTTTCTGGATTTGCAATTAAAGCAGCAGTAAATGTAAAGTGATCTGGCCAGTTTTTTAAGTCCTCTAGAAGCTTCATCATACTAGGAACATTTTCTTGGATAGGTTCATTCTCAAGATGAATTACTTTCATTGACCAAGGTGTAGTTTTTGCCACATGGGTAATCAATTCTTCTGTTCGTCTCGAAACGAAAATAATCTTGGGTTTCGAGATATTTAGACAATGTCGAACTTCACCTGATTAAAAAAAGTAAGTCGAGCTGTCTGATTTTATACGAATTAATGATAGGCGATACCAATTATTCGATACTTTTAGTATCGAATCTTTTGTACTTGGTAATCTGATACTAGGTACTGATACTGCATGAAAAAGAAGAAAGAGAGGCAGGAAATTTCCCCTTTTCTGAACTTTACCCCCATTCTTAAAAGTATCGGCAGCATCAATACTACATTTTTGGCCGATACTGTATCAGTATCTGATCAAAGTTGGCTAAGTAAGTATCGATACTCAAATACATATAAATTCTTTTTCACAGTTTCGCCCATCACTAATTACAAATTCGATATAAGAAGAATGTAGAAGAAAAGATTACCTTCCGTGTATGATGGATTAATAGGCACTATAACCGCCCCAAGGAAAAGCGAAGCACAAACTGGAATAAACCAATTAGAACTATTTTCGCTTATCACACTTACACTGTCACCAATGTTAATGCCTTCAAGTTCCAATACTTTTGCCAGTTTAACACTTGCCAACAGTATGTCTTTATTTGTGAAACTTTCTCCATTTTCTGCATTTATCTGAAACGAAAAAAGGTGTTTATCAAAAAGGAGAAAATTATTCAGATACATTTTACAAACACGGAGAGAAATCGAATTTAAAACCTTGGTGATCTGTAGTAGAATCTAGTACTCAGTATAAAATAAATCAAATAATTTATCTCTAAGATGTGTCATCTTATAGAGAGAATATTGGAAAGTTTAGACTCAAAGGTTGGCGCTATTAAGAGAGTATTCTACTTTGAACGCTCGAAAAAAAAGCTATCTTTGTGAATTTTTTGTGAGGTTATTATTAAATATATTAATGTAGGGTTTATATAGCATAATAAATACACTGTTCATATACACTAAACATTTTTTTTTAAATTCATTTTATGTACTTTTTATATTGGAAAACTGCAGTTAAAGTCAACGCCTCGAAAAGTCGCTAGGTGTACGCTCTTAATAAAATCTTGTTAATGGATGATGTGAAACAGAAAAATTAAATACTCTACACTCTCGAGATAGTTCCCGTCTCGGTTGGGTCGGGGACTAACGCGAATGAGTTGGAAGCATTGAATTCGAGCGGTCCCTCCTTATACCCCGCGGACCTCTTGCCTAATATATATAATACCGGGGGTAGTAACGAGAATGGGAAAACCGCGAGAGTGTAGTGTAGTTTTAGGTTTAATATAACACCAGTAACCGATGGAACTAAAATTTTGAATATACATTTAAAAATAACAAAAAAAAAAAACAGAAAACAAACTAAAAATCGTTATTTTTTTTCGCTGTTTTTAGCAAAAAAAATGTAGTTAAAAGGAAAACTTTTATATAATTCTAGTTCCATCGGTTGACCTAAGTGTATGAAGAATGTGTTTAAAATTTCAAATGAATCAGCCGAATAGTTTTTGAGATTTCGTTAACACGGAGTGTAAAAACGTTGTTTTGAGAAAAACGCGATTAAAGTTTTTTTAGATGAAAAATTGCAGAACAAGTTAACTTACGTTTCATCAGCGATACCTGAACCATAAATGTACATACATAAACAAACACATATATATATATATACATACATATATTGTAACGGTATAGCCTGCCGTTACACATAAATACGCCTATATGTAGGCAACCATAGCTCTGATTAATAAAAACCATAGAGCGAAGATAAAGCGCCTGAGCGTAGACTACCTGAGCTACGATTATCGGCATTATAGAGAGCGATCAAAATATCGATCGATAAATGATTCGGCCGGATTTCGCTAGGCGCGTAGAACCCCGTTTTCTCGCGAACGATTTAGTTTCATGAGAGATTAAAAGACGAGCGTTCGATCCCACCCGTCACTCGTTCACGAGTCGCCTTCGAGCTCAGGCTGGGCATGGCTCAGCACTCTTAAGTGACTCTATTTTGCTGGCTAGCAATAGCTAGGTTCCTGAGAACTCAGCACGGAGCCATTTCATTTCTGACGTCACGAGCAGCACACGACTCTTCGTAGTTTCGATTCTCATTGGACGATTGTGGAAGACTTCTCAACGCAGACAATTCTTCGAGTCCATCGCTTCAGATATCCAGGTAGTATAGACTAGAAGAACTCTGTACGCTGCTCCAGGCTGGGGTTCTTCTACTCTTTACTCACATATTATCTTGCTGTGAATTTTCTAAGTCCCTTCGTACGCTGTACCAGGCTGTGGGGACTTAGTCGCATTTCTGATTTTAGACTCAGTTCATTTCTCTTCAGTCTCGCGACATAGTTTATTTCCTGAATCTTGCGACTCAGTTTGTCTCTCAAGTCTTGCGACTTAGTTTCTCAGAACTTGTGACTTGGTGCTTCTCCTCAGCCTCGCGACTTAGTTTCTCAAGTCTCGCGACATAGTTTATTTCCTGAGTCTTGCGACTCAGTTTGTCTCTCAAGTCTAGCGACTTGGTTTCTCAAGTCTTACGACTTAGTTTATTTCTTCGGGCTTGCGACTCAGTTCTCGATTCTTGCGACTTAATTTATTTCGCAATATTTTCGCGTAAAGTTTTTAGGTCCGCACGTACGCTGCCCGTGGGATTCAGCTGATCTTTTGAATTTGCGGACTTGGTTGAAATCTTATAAGATTTCAAATTATTCACGCGTGTCAATTTCGAGCCGTGTTTAAATCAATGTATCAACGGTAATTTAGCGACATAAGGGATATTCTCAAATGTAACTTCTCTCATTTGTTTAGAGTTAGGTTTTCGTTCAGTTCTCATGCGATTCATGATCTTTTTTATTAGCTCGCGAAATTTGAGGGTTATTTAGTTAAGCGTTAGAAACTCTCTTGTTATGGGAAATAGTTTGTAAAAGGCTGACCTGTTAGGTATTTTAACTACGATTATATGCGCTCAGTCAGGGGCAAGAGAGGGATTTATTTCTTAGGTTTGCGTAATGCGTTAACGAATTTTATTTTGGTTTTTTAGTTCGCATTTGATTTCAATTATTATAAACACTCATATTTAAATTTCAAGAGACTTATCATTTTCTCGGTTTGCGATGAATATGATCTAGTTTATATCGAGCCTTTCTTATCACTAAACAAACTTGTATTGTATCGAGTCTTTCCGTAGCCGGGAACCGATATTATCTTACAATCCTTTCGTTTTTGATCTGAATAAACGTTGTTATTGTTTAATTATTTGCGTATTTACTTGCCTCCCTTGGGAACCGTCCCACTCCCACGATTCCAGCCTATGAGAGGGCATAAGGTCTTAACATCCACAATAAGCTACGAAACATCAGCATTCAACATTTGGACCTTAAATAACCTAGGAATCGTTACAATATACATACTAGGGTGGTCCTTAATAGGGATATTTTCGAATTTCTTTGCTCCCAGCGGCTCAAATGCTTCCAAATAGATAAAAAAAATTCTCTGAAAGTTTGAGCTCTTAATATTAACTTTAAGATATTCCGCACTCCAACCTAAGTTTCTTATGGATATAACATGGGAAAAATTCCATTTGTTTTTTAGAATTTTATAACTCAGTGACAAATGAATCCAAAGCAATAATTCGCTTCATATTTTATTGGAAATTTGGCGTTCTACAAAAAATGTCTCTTATGATTTTTTGCTAAATCTATTGGCTTAAGAGTTATTCGAGCTCAAACTTTAATTATTATATAATTATTAATATTATCAAGTATAATTATTAAGTAAATACTTATTTTATAAAATATATCAAATTTTCGTTGTGCAATTTTTATTAATGATCAAAAAAAGCAAATACAATGTTATTCTTGGAATTGAGATAAATATGTGTGATTTTTCAATTAATAAAACAAATATTTTTCTGATATTCAGGATAAAAAAATGAAAGTACAGGTGAAATATGATACCATTTGGATAATTAGCCTTAAGGGGTTATTATACTTTAAATGCTAAAAAAAGAGCTATTTTTGAACATTTTTTTGAGTATATCATGAAACATATGGAAATAAATATTTTTAGGTATGATAGAATATGTCTTAAACTACGTAAGAAAATTTTTTTTTATTAACTTTATTCCATGTTTATATTAAAAATAATGGCCGTGCGTAGGCTTCTCAAAATCAAAAGGGTAAACGGTACCAGGGAAATCTCGGTAATGGCTAGTTTAAAAAAATCAACATGGATTAGATTCACTATGACAAATACTAGGTCTGTAACCTCTAATAATTAATATTTATTAAAAAAATAACAAAATGGCGGACAAAAAACGAAAAAAAAATACATTTTTTTATTTAAACAATTAGTAAAAATGTTATATTTTAATATATTAAAAACGCGTTTAAAACAATAACAATGCCATAAAATAAATAAAAAACAATTTTTTTTACGTATTTTAAGACATGTTTTATCACACCTAAAAATATTTATATTCATATCTTTCATGACACTCAAAAAAAAATGTTGAATAATAGCTCTTTTTTTAGCGTATAAAGTAGAATAACCCCTTAATCCATTTTCATATTTTCCATATTGCAAATTTGATATATTTTATGAAATAAGTATTTACTTAAGGGGGTATTCTGGTCTAGAATTTGGAAAAAATCGATTTTTTTTGCACATTTTCAAAGTTTAGACCTTTAAGAACATATCCTCCAAAGGAATTTAAAAAATTTCAATTATTTATAGAGCTACAGCTACTTTAGTCAAAGATATTAGTACCTAGATGCGGCATAGGCCAAGAGTGGGGATGATTTGTTGTGGGGATAACTGGTGTTTAGCCCATATCAAGGTGCTGCCCTCTTCATCATTTCTTTGCTACCATTTGTTTCCATAGAAACCGCGTCATCGCATGCATGAATGAGTCACCGTTGGTGGTGCACCACCGAGAGCAAAGATATTTTCGTGAGCGATTGTCAGCGAGCCTATATTGCTATATAACCATATAGAATTATTCCGAAGGCGGCAAGTGAAAAACTAAAGGAAAAAGTTTAGGGAATTGAAATTAATTATATTATAATAATTATAGAATTGCCTAAAATTATTTTAATACAAATAATAAGAAAATTTAATTTAATTATTAAATATAATTAATTAATTTAAATTTGGATTTCTAAAATTTCTAAATTAATTTTTTAATATATTCATTTATAAATAGATTTTTTAAATTATGTCTGTAGAAAATTTAATTTGATCACAAATATTTTAAAATAAAATGTATTAATATAAGATTATTTTATTTTTTACTACTCAAAAAATCTTTTACCTACTTCCTAACATAAACTTTGAATTTTTAAAACATAAAGACTTAGAGATGAAAACGAAATTTTTCAAATTTTTTAAGTAAATATGACTTTCTTATTTTTAAATTAAATGCATTTATCATAAGGATCAATCAATTTGTACCAATACAAGGAATCTTATATTATATTATGTATTATATTATATTATATCTTATTTTCTATAATTTGATTGAATATTAACAATTGAAATTGTTAATGAAAAGGATTTGTATTATTTATTTATATATTTATACATATAATAATTGTAACGGTGGTGTTTTCGGTGACTCCTCTATCTGGCAGTCACGTTTTATTTTCTTTGCCCTACCGGACGCTTCAGTCAAGCCAGGATCGATTTTAAGGGCAAGAAATAAATTAACTACCGGTTTATATTTAACAAAGTAACATAAATGCTATATTTTACTATAAAAATACATTTCTAAATTAAGAACTAAATGATTCTAATTGAATTTGAAAGTGATATGAAATAATAATTTGTTAGTATAAATTTATGTGTTTGTGTCGATGTGTTACGTGCGGTGTGTACATAAGAGAGCGGATCTTATGTACGAGAGAGAGCGAACGCATGCCTGTGTGTCTGAGAGTTAATCGTGTACCACCTGTAAGCATAATTTAAGTACGAGGGTTAGTGACGTCACTACGTAAGTTACGTATCACCAGCGGTCGAGACGGGCGCTATCTCCTGATTCCTTCTCTCTCTATTACGGTACGAGTGAGAGAGAAAGAAGAGGGAGATTATAATTTTTGTCTTTCTTATTTACGACGACGTTCCCCAGGTTCTATTTGTACAGGAATTTCCCAGGATGGGTTGATTTATAAAATCAACACATCCTTTGCCTCCAAGGTTGGCCATGGGGGTGCCCGCTGGTCAAACTTAGAGTGGATCTCTCATGATGGTACTTTTAAGGAGAGACAGGAATGAACCAGGAGTAGGCCAGGTTTTGGGCTGGCGTACTCTTCGTCTGTTAACTGGCCATGGGGGTGCCCGCTGGTCAGGTAACAGATGGTTTCATATTTTTAAGGATGGAAATGACTGATGTTAAGATCCCCCAGGTTCTGGAAATCATACTCAGGTTGTCCCAGGATAGGTCGGTGAGAGCCGATGTATCCTTTATCTGAGTGTACGACTGTAGGGGTGCCTGCCAGTCGTACACCCAGTGGATTTCCTGAAGAAGACGTCCAGGTTGCTTCCCGGTCTGTCTGCTATGGTGGTAACCCGCTAGCAGAGAGACCAGATGAGTTTCACTGAGTGCAGACGAGCTGCTCCTCTGCGAACTGATTGATTATGCGTCGATTCAATGCTTTTAAGCACTTGCAGTTACGTAACAAGTAGCCGGTGGGTAGTAGGGGGAACTGGCTAGTGGAACTCTCGCCCCGCCCGCTCGTGACACAACTCGATAGCGATAGATATTGAAGGATGGGAATATGTGACGGGCGACAAGACTGTCCCTCACATAATAAATAAATAAATGAATAAATAAATTTCAGAATTAAAAAAATTAATTTTGAGCATAATTCAACTTCTAGGAATTATAATGACATAGAAATAATTTTTTAATCAATTCTAAAATTTTACTTACAAATGAAAGTCAAAAATCAATCTCAATATTCAATTCTTTTCATTTAATCAATTAACTTTTATGATTTTTATGGCTTCTTTTAAGTGAGAAAATATTGTACTTCAATTAAAGATGTTAGTTCTCTGAATCCAGAGACTAACCGAAAATTATGCCGAAGAAAATTAAACTCCTACTACACGAATTTATTGATGAATAAATTAATAATAACGATTTATAAGTTCCCAAATTTTTAAGCATCTGAAATCTAAGTTTAATGATTTATAAAATCGTTTAAAAAAAGCTTCCTCTATTAGAAAGCAATTATTAAAATTATTTGTTAATAATTTCCAAACTTTTATAATTTAATCTGATTTAATTCATTTACATTTCAGAAATTTAAAAATTCGGTCATTTCTAATTCAGTATTTTTATTTTTCATCAATTAATTATGTATTCGATATTTATTTTCTTGGATCCAGAGACTAACTGAAAATATCGAAAAAAACCTGTCCACTTTGCGGGCACATTCACTTATTAATTTACTTAAGGGGCTATGCTAGTTTCTCATTTTCAAAAAATAGATGCTTTTGCATTTTTCCATACCTAATCATCCTAAAAATAAGTACCCAAAATTTTTAATCGATATCTCTAATAGTGATATACGCCCAGGTGCAAAACCCCAAAAACGACATTGCTATCTCGGAAATAAATGTAAATAAATATAAGTTAGAAAATGAGAAATAGAATAAAATAAAATAATTTAAGAAATAAGTAGAAAGGATCTTCGCCTCAAAATACTCAGACAGCGCGGCAAAGACCATTTCTACTAAAACCGCGCGGATACCGCGAAAGCGTTTCCCGCGCATCTCCCGGGGACTCAGAGATGCGCGGATACCGTGAAAGCGTCTTCCACGCATCTCCCACCAAAAGGGTTCTTCCCTCACCACACAAACCCTTTAAACTCCAAGAGTATAAAAGGGCCTGCACGACGAGAAATCGTCAGATCGTTTGGGGGCGGAATACACCTCTCGAACAGTTGACCCGTTGGCATACCATTGGGACCCAGCACACCACCTCACTGGCATACCAGTAGGTGTAACACCCGGACGGCATACCACTCGGCGACGCTGGAAGTCGGGCTTTTGGCATACCAGAAGTCCCGGCGCTCTCTCCGCCTCACTGGCATACCAGTAGGTGCAACACCCGGACGGCATACCGCTCGGCATCGTTACCCCCCCCCCTTTTTTTCCGCTTCCGCACAACCATTCAACTTTTAGGGACTTTGGGCTATCTGACCCACCAGGTCCACAACTATCCACACCGCCTTAGAATTTTTACTCACACTTCCTAGTTTGTTAAGCGACGCGAACCTCTGGCGTCTTTGTTTGTTTAAACCATGCTTTCTAATAAACGATTTTTAATTTCTACAAAAATGGCGAGTCTTTACTCAAAAGATACTTCCTAACCCCCCCCCCCTCTTTCCTATTCCTTTCCTCACTTCCTCTCAGACTTCGTTCTGCTCCCCTCTCATCCCTAACGGTCAAATCCTGAACAAGGATTGATATCAATAGTTTTTAAATGGGAGCATTTTAAAGCTGCACTGTTCATTAGTTAAGATAATTGCGGGCTAGAAAACAAACAAAAAGCATTTTCAAAAAAATTTTTAAATGAGTGAAAACCCTTCATACAACTATAAAAAAGGCTCCAGAGCAAAACAGGTCATCAAATCGCGCAACATGAAGAGAAAATTTTTCGCAAATCAAATCTCCGTTAAAAATTTTAAATGCGTTTTTCTCAAAACTGCATTTTTAAAATCGGGTGACGGTGTAACTCGAAAACTAATCATCCGATCAATTTCAAATTTTCACACAGTCTGTATTATATGTTTCTACAGAGGATGGACCTGCACCTTTTTGTTATATAAAAAATTACAACTTTTATAAACAAAAAACCAGCGTTTTTTTAAGCAAAAATTGAAATTTTTTCAAAACTACGCCATTTTTATAATTTTTAATATTTTCAAAAGCTAGAGATCCATCCTCTAGAGAAACTCATGTAGTTTACTAAAAACATTTTTTTTTCGAGCAACCTGGTATGGCCGACACCGAAACCCGTATTTCAACTGTTTTTAAAGGTTCTTTGCAGTTCGCCTTATGATAAATACGTGAAGAAATGTACAATATACTGCAAAAATTTTAGAAAGATTACACGTGTAGTTCTTTTTTTTTAAATCTTCAAAAATTGCAGTTTTATTCGTCCGAGAAACTAGTATGGCCCCTTAACTAATTTACTTAAGGTTCTATCGACTTATTCAAAAATTTCTTGTACCAATTTTTTATATTGTGCGTTGTTTGGCTGCAAATTTAAATTTCCGTTCATTTTTTGGATTTTGAAAATGTAATATAGGTCTGAAATTTTTTTTTTTTTGATCGAAAAATGTAATAAGGATAAATTGTTTGAATTTTTGTTTACTATGAATATCGGTTCATAGAATTTGTAAATTAAAAAAAAAACTGGATTCAAAAATTTTCAAAATACTCCAACTTTTTGAATTTTTATCGAAAATGGCTAACTAAGGAACTTGACCTTCATTTTATGACACTAAACGAGTATAATAAAGGGCAATCCAATCTGTCAATTCTTTCGAAAGTTATCGAATTAACAAACTAAATAATACATTCTCTCTTATGAGAATGTAAAAATCTAGAGACATAAACATACACATTCGGAAAAACATGTTTTTACAACATGTTATAATAAATTAATAATACAATTAAAGAATACACTTAATAACAACGAATTATACATGCTCGTATTTTCAGTTTCTGAAATCCAAATATAAGGATTGATAAAATTTCTGAGTTATACAAATAATACATTTTTAAATACCTTAAAAGGTAAAAATTCTGAAATTCACAAAATTTCTTGTTCGATCAAAAGTTAGATTTTATACTAAAATACTAATCAAGGAATTAATTATTATAAATGTATAATAATTAATTTTCCTAATTATTATTTGTTCATTGTACAATTTTAAAATTGTATACTTCAATAAATTTTGATTTTAGAAATTTGAAAATTCTGGCATTTATAATTCGGTATTTTTATTTTTCATCTATTTATGTATTCGGTATTTTTTGGTTATTCCCTGGATCCATTTTGTGTTGCAAATTTAAACGGATATTCAAAATATTTGTAAATTATTATTTTAAGCATTTTAAGAAGGAAGAATAATCTTTTGAACAAGATATAAAAGCACAGTTTGTATATATATATATATGTTGAAAACACTAACTCGATTGGTAGAGCCACCTACAGGTAGGTGGCGAGTTTAATCCCTTGCCGCATCTAGAAACTAATATCTTTGCTTTAGTGACGCGGCAACTAAACCGGTCCGGCCGCCACAGTGGGACCAAACGCAAAATTTCCGTTCAAAAGTCTTCAGAGCCTTCAATTTGTCTCCGTTTTATAATTTCTTTTTTTTTTTAATTAAAATGCAATAAGTTATTTTGAAGAAGAAGAAGGTCCGATGTATGAATCAGGAATGGCTGATTAACAAAATGTAAGTATAACGCACTATTAAATGACTTAGACTGCCTGAAATTTTACTCACTTTTTTAAACGCGTTTTTCTCGAAACTACTTTTTTCGACATGGCCACCACGATATCTCAAGTTCTAGCCAACCGATTTACTTGAAATTTTGTGTGAACCTTCTTTATATAATCTTTTATAGCCCCTACCGGATTCGTGTCAAAATTTCGGTTTTTACTATTTTACTTTATATGAGGGTTTTATCCAACTGGTTGGTTATTTTTAATGATTTCATGAGGACAATTTATTTACGAAGTTCTGAGTACTTGAATTTGGAAAATTGAAAAAATGTTGAACATGTTAACGTTGAATGATAAAGGGACATGGTAAAGGGGAATGGTAAAGGGCAATGGTAAAAGGATATGACAAAAGGAAATGGTAAAGGGAATTGTAAAGGGAAATGGCAAAGGGAATGGTGAATGGTAAAGGAAAAAAGCAAAGGGGATGTTGAAGGGGAATGGAAAAGGAAATGGTAAAGGCAAATGTTATATTGAAATGGTAAAGGGGAATGTTAAAGGGAATTGTGAAGGGAAATGGCAAAGGGAATGGTAAAGTGGATTGGTAAAGAGAAATGGTAAAGAAAAATACCAGAGGGGAATGGTGAAGGGAATGGGAAAGGTATACAAAAGTATACGGAGCTAAAGGAAAGCGGAGGTTCACCCTTATTATTAAAAAGCAATGTTAGTTGTAGTATGTAATTATTTAGATTATACAATTAGGAAATTTTTTTTTATAAATGTATATTATTCTTTGAAAGATGTTTAAGTATTTAAAATACATTAAAAATCTTAATTATATAAATCTTAGAAAAGAAGAAATAAAATATCATAAATTACAACATTTATTTAGAGGAAAGTAAATGCGCGCGCGAAGCGCGCGTTCGAACTAGTAATTATATAATAATTAAACTTCGAGCTCGAATAACTCTTAAGCCAATGGATTTAGCGAAAAATCATAAGAGATCTTTTTTTGTAGAACGTCAAATTTCCAATAAAATATGAAGCGAATTATTGCTTTTGATTCATTTGTCGCTGAGTTATAAAATTCTGAAAAACAAATGGAATTTTTCCCATGTTATATCCATAAGAAACTTAGATTGGAGTGCGGACTATCTTAAAGTTAATATTAAGAGCTCAAACTTTCAGAGAATTTTTTTTATCTATTTGGAAGCATTTGAGCCGCTGGGAGCAAAGAAATTCGAAAATATCCCTATTAAGGACCACCCTAATACATACACATTCATACGTACCTGGACCATACATACCATGCGCGTCGGATTATAGCTCACACTGAGGTACATACGTTCGAAGGATGGAAAAGTATAGTTAGACGGCTCGAATCGTCTTGAAATTTTAGAATGATATTCTTAAATACATCTAACTTCGAAAGATGTAAAAAAATCGATTTTTTGAAAGTTTCGAAGTAGAATACCCCCTTAAAGCAATAAAAGGTTGGCCAGTCAGATACTCAGGGCAAGATTGAGTTTTCACGAAAGTAAGAAAATCAAATAGTGATTTCATAGATGCGTTATAGAATCTCGGTAGGCGTTCAATTGCAACAGCTCAAAGAAGACGATGTAATGTAATGACAAATTTGAAGAAAAAAAAATTGTTTTTGGAACAACTGACGAAATGTCATTTTTTACTTTTCATTTTGAGGCAACAAAAATACATGGTTTTAAGTGCCGTTTGTCACGAAAGTGTTTCTCGATATGAAAAATGGGGCTTAGTATCTGTTTTTAAAACAACTAATTTCTTTGACTGAAATGGAAAAGTTTCGACTAGGGTTAGGTTTCAGGTTAGGTTAGCCGAAACTTTTCCATGTTAGCCAAGCAAAATGCCAAGCGAAAAACAGATACTAAGCCCCATTCTTCACATCGAGAAACAGTTTCCTGATGCCAAACGGCACTTAAATCTGTGTATTTTTGAGGTCTTAAAAAATTAAAAGTAAAAAATGACATTTTGTCTGTTGCTCCAACAGCCTTAATTTGTTTCAAATTATACAATCACTCGCACGCTCTCTTACACATATAACACTGTATAATTTTGCACTTTTATGGAGACCTAGCACAACTTTTAGGTCTAGTAAAACTAAGAAAAACGGTATGGGAGAAATTTCCCATACACCCTCACAATCTTATTTTATGGCCAAAAAACTGTTCTTGGGTAGTTTCATGTGAACAATCACTCATAGCTTCACTAATTTGTACCCGATTTGCAAATTTGTTGTCTACATTAGGTGGTCCTTATTTTTCGATTTTCGATTCTTCTTGGCCTCACCCCCCTATTTTTTTATAATGATCAAAAAAATTATCTCCACCAAATTTTAGCGAAATCGGTTAATATTAACATTTTCCTCAAGCACACAAAATTTCTTATGGGGAAAAGTACCGTCCAACTTCAATTGCAGGTATTTTTTATATTTCACCGGAATCCTTTGGCTCTGTGCAATTGTGATTCTTAGATTATTTTAAAGAAACACATCTAAACGAGAATTTTTTTTTGCAAAATTAAAAAAATGGCGGATCCCTAACTTTGAATCAAAATTCGAATTTCCACAATTGATAACAAAATCTCGTCAAATTTATACGAAAGGCAGATTTATTTATTAGAAAGCACATAATGACAATGAAAACTAAAAATTTTGAAAAAATTCAAGATGGCAACAGTAAATAAGGACCACCTTACTCTAAATCTACTACTACACTCTCAAACCTGAAGTGAGAGTAAAAGTGGAAAAAAAATGGAAAGTGGGAAAGTGGCCCGTGAGGATATCCCCCCCTTACTAGACAGGTCTGGTTTATGCTATTCACGATAAATAGCATTTTCACCTCGAATTTAAATCCTTACGACGGAGCATCAATCTATCAGTGAAAAATACACGTTAATATGACTTCTGCTTAAAACCCTCGTATCCCACGCTCGGATCTTTTCGACCAGAAAATCACGGGTTTTATTTGACAGATGGAATCCGGATAAAACCAGGTAACCGACATGAATGCCCTAAATACCATACAAAGACCGAGTAGGATTCGGTAAGAAAACTGATTTTATGTTTGCTGAAAATTAATATCTCGTTTTGTTTACGAGGAAGGAACCGGGTATAATACTTATTAAATTAATTTATTGGCTCTGCTCTCCTCATAAAATCCGGAGAGAGCCAGATTGATTTCTTAAATTTTAATAGACGAGATAGATCCCGGAAAGCACAGAGTTTTACCCGGTTTATTTCCAAAATCTATATGGTTTTAACCTGGCATTTTAAGCAGGGACACCTCCTCTCACAAATTATATATATATAAACCTTTCGTTTGTGGAAAAAGGAGACAGGATGACTTCTCTTTTTCGAGAATAAACTACTCGTGTCGAAATGATGAACAATGATTATTTTAACATCAACTTGCGTTTATAAAAGTTTGCATGATACTGGTTACCTCACGAAAGAGTTGCCACAAGCCCCCCTCTCTCTTTCCTCTCCCCCCCACCTCCACTCACCCTCTCTCTATCTCACTCGTACGAGGATAAGAAATATGAGGAGGACGAGAAGCACAAAAATTGGGAAATACCAATAATAAAACGCGCCTTAAACTACTTTAACAAATTACTTACTTGGACAATCCGCGATTCTTGCTTTTGAAGACTATTCAGGACAAACTGTCCTAAACTAATGTTAGGAATCTCCTTTTCTTTTCTGCCGTATAATATTCTTGCATCGTTAGCCATTTTATGTAAATATTATTTATTCAGTAATTCTGAATATATGTATATGTAATCAAATGGTAAAAACTGTGAATATTATTTCCAATGCTGAAGACTTTATGAATCCTTCACTCTTTTAGAAAACAGTGTTGATGAAATAATTTCTGTAAACATATGAGAATTATATATGTAGAATTTTAGATCCTATTTGGAATGTACTAAACTTCTTTAGTATGGAATAAAAAAAATTTTGTCCCATATGTTTTCCATAGACTTTTTCCTGATCTATCGAATGGTTATAAGTCATAACAATTTTTTTCAAAAATTAAACATTTAACCCCTTTTTTAAAAATCAAAAATGTTTTTAGTTTCTTTTGCTTCCTCTTAGAGGAAGCTATGTAATTGTTACATTTTCCAATATTTTTAAAATGGTTTAATTATAAATTTTCTTCACTTGATAAATGTATAATACATCATTCTAATCAATTGTCCGCATGTATGTATGTGTGTGTGTGTGTGTCGCCGTTTTTTGTCACCCACTTGTAGATAAATTGATGAAATTTGTAAGGTATATTGACTCTACCTATACCTCAAAACGAGCCGAAGGATTTTTCAAAATATTTTAATTAAACAATGTTTATAAATGTCTCCTTGCAAATCGCAAGGAGACACACGGCAAAAGTCCGTAAGGCTCTTAGAAATTTCGCTCGACTAAGTTCACGGTATTAGAGCACAGCAGCGGTTGCTACTGACCTAAGTAACTCTTGGCATTTTTGCATGTGACCTGTGCTTATTTTCCGTAGAGTTGCATCGTGCGATTAAAGGGGTCAGTCTAGTAACTCGCACCGAAAAAAACGCGATTTTCGTGAATTTTTCTTGGGATACTGGATAAAGGTTATCATATAAAAGTTTTTAAACTTAGTAAATACACTCTTGAACTATATAAAAAAAATTTTTTTTTTTTATTTTATACACTTTTACGACCACAAACGTCAGCCAAGCGCAACACCTCGAAAAGAAGGTAGGTCCGCCTTGTTGATAAAATCTCGGAGCAGGGTTGTTTGAAACAAAAAAATCAAAGTGCTTTAGATTCGGTAGGACAATGGCTATGTCCCCTATGAAATTTATTCAATTATTTCAAAAAATAAAAAAATGGTGAAGAAAAAATAGTAAAAATTAAAATTTTTGAAAACTTTTTATAGGGGACATAGCGATAGGTATAAAGAATATTTGGTTCAAATTTCATAAGGATCGGTCCAGTAGTTTCGAAAATTTTATCAACAAGGCGAGTAAAAACGTTGTTTCGAGAAAAACGTGTTTAAAGTTTTTTTTACAGAAAATTCGTAAAAAAATATTACTTACGCCACTCCAATCTCCACGTAAACTTAGTTTTTTTGGCTTACTTCCTGCACGTCGCCAGAATGCTGTTTGATATTTGACTTTTATATCCATCGCGAGAATACGACAATCACGCGTCGCGAGATGTTACTCTTAACGCGGTCAGGCCGGTCAGCGCGCTCGAGGTACCTACCTTTGAAGCGCTCAAAAGTAATGTTAGAGTCCTCGGATCGTTCTAAAATTTTGACACAATATTTCTGAATATATTTACTTTCGAAATAAGTAAAAAAAATAGATTTTTCCAAAATGAGTTACTAGACTGACCCCTTAAAGGATGCATCCATGAATATATTACAAGATAAATGCCTTGCTATTAAAACATGAAATGTGTTCACGCGCTAATGCCTAGATTTTTCTTTCCGTGTATGCATTCCTCATGAATTAAATATTAAAGTAGTCCACTTTAACATTAATTATCTCCTTAACGGTAAGGTCAAAAAATTTGAAATTAATTTAGCATATAAATCATCATTCTATTTAAATATAGCTCCATTTTTAAAAAATTCTACTAGAGATCGATTATTTTACATACAACTTAAAATGGAACACCCGAGATCGAATTCACAGCTAGTTTTTTTTTCTTTTTTTGAGAAACGGCACTTTTTTTCTTGTTTCAAGGTTTTATCTTTCAAAGCCCTGAAATACAATTTTGAATATTTATTGTTTATAAAACAGCTCTATGCATTTTACAGATTTGAGACCTAGAAGTGAAATTTGGTCTTTATACGTCGAGACAAAGTGTATAAAGACCTTCAATGCAATCACCACCTTTCTATCCATCTTGATCCTTAATCTAATCATCTCAATCCTTCTCCATTCTTTTTACGCCATGGATGGCAAAACGCCATCCTTTTCAATCCCTATTTTCTATTCAATCAAATCTATCCTTGTACAAGTATTTCAATCTTTTTATACCACATATATTTCTCTGTTCCTATCTGCCTAATCATTTCAACGGTGTTATGACTCTTTTCGCAATTTGAATTTCTTTTAAAATCTAAAATCATGAAACTTATACATTTTATTTATGATTATAAGTAATATCTATGAGATAGAAAAAAGCGGATTAAAATATCCGCTTTAAATAAAAAGATAAAGGATTAAAATAGTTTGGGATAGAGCTCTTCTGGATGAGTGATACTGGATTTTACAACACAACTCCTAAATCCTTCGTTAGTTCATTGAACTAAGCGTTAGACAACGAACTCTATACGCGTGGGTTCGCGTTCCCATAGATGTGCATTTTTCAGTGTTACATGTGTAGCGGTATGATTAGAACAGTGATGTCCAAGCGTGAGTAAATGAGTAGTTTGTCTTCCCCCTCTCCTAATATCTTTGGTGGCTGGTTTCCCCTCCGGTGCCGGGCGGTCCAGACCAAGCTTTAATAAAATTTTCGAATTTTTTTTTCTGAACGATGTACCTATATATGAAATTTTATTGCGCATATTTTTTCTTATAAAAGCACATTCCCTGAAAATTTCATTTAAAAAGTCCAAAAACTGACGCACTGAGCATGAGCTAAAGTGAAAAAGTGAAAAAGTCTGTTTTTTGCCTTTAATTTTAAAACTAAAAAAGGTACAATTTTTTTCTATAAGAAAAAATATGAGCAATAAAATATACATAGATACATCCACTGAGGACTGTATATATTAGGGTGGTCCTTAATAGGGATATTTTCGAATTTCTTTGCTCCCAGCGGCTCAAATGCTTCCAAATAGATAAAAAAAATTCTCTGAAAGTTTGAGCTCTTAATATTAACTTTAAGATATTCCGCACTGCAACCTAAGTTTCTTATGGATATAACATGGAAAAAATTCCATTTGTTTTTTAGAACTTTATAACTCAGTGACAAATGAATCAAAAGCAATAATTCGCTTCATATTTTATTGGAAATTTGACGTTCTACAAAACAGGTCTCTTATGATTTTTCGCTAAATCTATTGGTTTAAGAGTTATTCGAGCTGAAAGTTTAATTTTTATATAATTATTAATAGGAATGTGAACTTTATGCATTCAAAAATGTCGAATTATGCGTCAAAATTCGAGTCTTTTATGCGGTGATTATGCCGTGAAAATTGAGAAATTATGCAGGGATTATGCGCTCAAAAATACTGGTCTATCCATTAAATTCATACTTTCAAAAATAATAAGTAATTGTTGGAACCTAATTTCTATGTAATTCGATGGGATTAAGGGCATGTATTACTTACCCGATCCCTACCTTACCGACATTTTTTTCTCTATAACGCTACGTCTACATTTATAAAGATATCAAGTTGAAAATTTATAAAATTCAAGAAAATATGCTAATGTATGTTTGTCTGATCTTAAATTTTTGTAAAAATAAACAAAATTTTTTGAAAAAAATTTTGTATTTTAAATGTCAATATTTAGGACCAGAAAAACGTACCTTAAGGCTTTAGCTTCAAATATAGAATTTTTCAATGTGTTATCTCAATAAATGTAGACGTAGCGTTACAGAGAAAAAAATGTGGGTAAGTTAGGGATCGTCCATAAGGGCGTTGGATAAATCGAACTTGAAAATTTTTTGGAGTGCCCCCCATTTTCATCACGGCCCTGTCCTCTCAAACGCATGAGAAAAGATATGGCGAGTATGAAACACACAACTTGAATGTTTTTTTATAGACACAACAAAGACTGTAAATAAAAAAAACGCATTGTAAAAAATTTTTGACGTAAATAAACTTTATTATTACGACGCGAATTTCACGACCCGATGCGTACAAAGAGAGGAAAAAACTTACAAAATTTTCGTCAACTAGACGATGCAAGATGACAACAGCGCGCTCATGAGGCAATAGCGATAATTGTTTGTACTAGCAAATTTCGATCTAGTTGACGAAAATTTTGTAAGTTTTTTCCTCTCTTTTCGCTCATCGGGTCGTGAAATGCGCGTCGTAATAATACAGTTTATTTCCTTTAAAAATTTTTAGAACCCGTTTTTTTTATTTACACCCTGTGTTATGTCTATAAAAAAACATTCAAGTTCTGTGTTTCAAACTCGCCATGTCTTTTTCCCGGCATATCTTCATGCTTCCCCAATACCCCTTCCTCAATGCCTGTCATCTTGCATCGTCTAGTTGACGAAAATTTTGTAAATGTTTTCCTCTCTTTGTACGCATCGGGTCATGAAATTCGCGTCGTAATAATAAAGATTATTTACATCAAAAATTTTTTACAACGGGTTTTTTTTATTTACAGTCTTTGTTATGTCTATAAAAAAACATTCAAGTTGTGTGTTTCATATTCGCCATATCTTTTCTCATGCGTTTGAGAGGACAGGGCCGTGATGAAAAGGGGGGGGCACCCGAATAAAGTTAGAAATCCCGATTATCCAACGCCCTTAAGGGACAAACTTAATTTTAAATTTATGATTATTATTACCGTTCATTTAAATGCTTTCAAAGTCGACATTTTGAAAATATTTTAAATGAATTTTAAGGGAATTTAAGATTTTATGGAATTTCAACAGATTTCATAAAATATTCAGGAGCTTAAGGGCATGTATTACTTACCTGATCCCTTCCTTACCGACATTTTTTTCTCTGTAACGCTACGTCTACATTTATTGATACCACATTGAAAATTTCTATATTTGAAGCTAAAGCCTTAAGGTACATTTGTCTGGTCCTAAATATTGACATTTAAAATAAAAAATTTTGTTCAAAAATTTTTTTTTTATTTTTACAAAAATTTAAGACCAGACAAACATACATTAGCATATTTTCTTTAATTTTATAAATTTTCAATTTGATACCTTTATAAATGTAGACGTAGCGTTACAGAGAAAAAATGTCGGTAAGGTAGGGATCGGGTAAGTAATACATGCCCTTAAAACAATTTGAAAGAGTTGAAAAAGATATTACGAAATTTTCATAAATTTGAAAAGTTGTTATAAAATTTTGAATTAGTTGAAATGACTTTTAAGGAGTTTTAAGGTAATTATACATAAGTGAAAAATACTTTAAATTGGTTAAAATTCCATTGATAATTGTAATTATTAATTATAATGCGCAAAAGGCGCACAAATTCAAAACAAAAATTAAATTCATTTTTTTCATTACATATAAATCTATTCTAAAAAGATGATTGAGTCGAAGTTGAAATATCGTAATGCCTATTCCGCACTCCTGATTCGTCGTGTATGTATCGATAGTGATTTTCGACAATCGATATTTGCCGCATCGTAAATTCCGCGTGAATTGAATTTCAAATTTTGAATTTGGTTTCGTTAATAATCATTTTGTCACGAGTATAAACTCAAAATAGGTACATTGAAAATCTAGGAATTTTAAGGGAATTTTATGAAATTTTTAGAATTTTTCACGACTTTGATCAGATTTCAATCGGACTTGAAGGTATTTTTATGACTTTTAAAATATGTATTTTGTGGGATTTAAATAAGGAATTTAAAACTGTATAGGGAATTTTATTCAGGAATTTCACAAGCTTTTTAGGATTTTAAAAAGATTTTGTAGAATTTACAAAGATTTCGAAGGTTTTCGTCAAATTTTAAGGGTTTTCAAAAAATATATCTAATTTATAAAATATTTTGTAATATTTTTAAGGATTTCATGGAATTTGATGAAATCTTTAATGATTTTAAGAGATTTTAAGAGTTGAAACATTTCTAGAG
>UCOK01009061.1:0-61850 GCA_900474325.1 Synergus umbraculus
TTCAGGAATGAACAATATAGTCCGATTGTGAATCAATTTATAATTTTGTGCCTACTCTCACACTGGAGTTATTTTGTCACTCACCTGGGTTATTGAGATAAGGTAGGCGTCGACATAATTAATTTCCCAGATTTCTTTTGGTAAAATTTAATAGTTTCGAGCATATTGGTTATGTAACTTCTTTGGCCAACGCCCATGCGTGACGTATAGTGCCGTATTTCTTTATGTCTTTTCTTTTGCCGCATATCGAGTAAATTGAAAAATGTAATCATTTAATTAAAGTTTCATGAATTATTTGCATTGTAACTAGATTCAGTTGTAGTAAGTCGAAATTCTAACAATGAAATTGCGTAACACGGGTTACATAATAATGTGGAGATGTGACGTCATGATTGACGTAACCTCTCAGTTTGAGATTTCAAACTAATCTCTTGTATATTTTCGCTATCCACATTAATTCTCCTAACTTGTATCATATATATTTGATTTCTAAAATTATTTTTGTCTCAATAAACATTGTTTTCTATTATTTCATTTTAATTTCAGCCTGAGTTGTTTTGCGCCCCCACGATTTCCCTCTCCTTCATGAGTTAGTCGGAATCCGCTTTATATTTAGAACATTTTGACTAAAGATTTTAAGATTAAAATTTTGAGCGGTATTTAAAGATACCTGGCGCCCTTCGGTAATAAAGTTCCATTTTAGGGATTAAGTTGGGTGACTGATTTTGGAACGGTACTCGGAAACGAAGGAGTCCCTAATAAGTGGAGATTACCGTTACAATCTCTTTCGGTTATTTTGGAGAATTATAAAAATAACCTTGCGTCCATAAAATTAAAAATAATTAAAAATAAGCGCCTAACATAATTAATTTTTCAGAATGAAATTTTTTTTGTAAACAATGAAAATTTTATTATTAACAAAATATACTATAATAACATTCTAACCGTAAAATTGCTGAAAAATTTTAAACAAATTATTAAAAAAAGATGTTTATATAATTTTTTTATAAAAAGCTCATTGTTTATTAATAAAAAATGATGTATATTTTACTTTATTTCATTCTCTGGCATCACTTTCATAATTTTCCCATAGAACACCCTGTTACAAGAAAACTCCGCAGAGGGAAATTGCCCGGAAAAATGGGTCAAAAGTAGCCCAATTTGAGAGGTCATAACGTTTGACCTATTAGGGTTAGCACTTTGACCTTTGCGGCAAATTAAAGATAAATACATGAAATTTCACTCATCTCTAGAAAATTTTTTCATAAAATCATTAGGTTCGTTGGTACAGAAAATGTTGTAAAAAGTAGTGATTTTTCGATGAAATTCAGAAAAAAGTGGTTTCTTGAAATGACTGTAAATCTAAACCTATTAGAGATAGAAGGTTCACTTTTTTTTGTTTTTTTTTTTAGAATTTTGCACATTATCTTTTTTAATTTTAACTTTTTTTTGTACAACGCAATGTAACTGGTCCGTCCACACAAACTTGATTTTTGAAAATTCTTTAAAAAAAAAAACACCCTTTGGCAATCGATCCACGGCACACATTTTTAAGGGTCATTCAGGACCCCATCCAGAAGCTATTTCCAAAAAAAAAATTGTGTCTGGGAATTATTACCGAAAAAAGTACCAGTTGCCTGGACTATAAGGTTTACGTATTACAAAAAGTTGACCAATTTAATAAATGTGGTCTCAAAAATATCTAAAATTATGTCGAAGCACAATTATTTAAGCAATGTTTCAAAGTTTTATTTGACATCGTTAAAAAATTATAAATTAAAAAGTACAGTATGATTCATGTATGCCTTCCTCTTGGGCGTGTCAACCCAACCCTGGTTTCCATTTGAATCTTATGGAAACCAGAATTGGGTTGACACGCTCACGAGGAAGGCATACATGAATCTTACTGTACACAAAATATCTTGTCACACTGCTGACAAATACCAAAAATTGTAAAAAGGCTAAATCATATAAAAAAATTTCTTTAAATATTTAACATTCACTAATATCATTTATTTTGAAAAATTTATGTAATATTTAGACAAAATATATTTATAAAAATAATAATTCGGAAAAATAAAAATTTAATTTTACCTGATGCGTAGCATTTTGGTGGGAGCCGCGCGTTCTGAAGTCGGCGCAGATTTCCTTTGGAAGACCTCTAGATTAGAAACCGTTTTTGAAGTTGCGACTGGTCTCTTTGGCACTTTTCTGCTCGAGACCGACGGGGTTGTACTTGCCACAACTTCCAACCCCCTTGGCGGCTGCTGCGCGGGCGTCTCCGGATCCAGAGTGTAGAGTAGGCTTACTCTAGCATTTGAACCCGTGAAGCATTGGAACCCGTACTTATTTAGGCTCATCTCCATGGCTTATAACTCCTCTTGTCTTGGTGAAACAGAATTCATGCTCGTAGTTCGACTGTCAGACTGCGAATGGACTATTCGGGAGCGAACAGTCAACTTAATACTTTGCGGTGCTGGAGTGAGGGTACCGGTTTGGAGGGGGTTGTCTGGTGGGAACTTGCTTAGCATGTTCCATCTATTCCAAATGTTTTTAATTCGATTGACGATTTTGAAATTAATAGTTTGTCGTTTCGGGAAAATTAACAAATAAAGTTTGGAAAATTCGTCCATTCTTAAATTTGGATGTTCTTTGATTTTAAAAAATTTCTTGTGAATTTCTTCGTCAGATAAAATTGCTCGTACTAATTGTTTATAAAAATTTTTTATTTCATAATTTTTATTGCAGGCAATATCGTCAGAAAATTTACGAGATACATGTAAACGTTTACTTATTCCTCGTAATTTCAGCGATGGTGACCTGCAGGATTTCCAGGTCCTGAAATACCTGGGTCCGTTTGACTAGCATTTTCTGACAGTTTTCGCATGATATAAGACATTTCTAGATCCTACGACTTTCGTCGTATTTTTCCTCCTTGAGTGAAAGAATTTCGGCATACGACATTCCCTCCAAATCTGTAAAGTAAAATTAGCTGTCAAGTTTTATCAACTTTTGTACTGATAGGAAATAATATTTAAATAAAATTATTTCATTCAATGTGCACTTTGCTTCCTGCTTGCAAATATGATTTGCCTCCTCATAGAGGAAGCATTAAGTATTCTTTAAATCAGCATTAAATTTTGATTATTTGAGAAGTTATATTGGAAAAATGAATTTTACAAAAATTATAAAAGTACATAAAACTTTTAAAGTTAAATATTTTGTTAAACCCTTATAAGAAATTCAACTAGGTATATAGGGGAATAACTATGCAAAATTTCATCAATTTATCTCTACGCTTTTTCAAGAAATTGCTGAATCGTGACACACACACATCCGAACATTTTTTCATATCATCATATTAGATATATTGCCCTTGAAAAATGTTCAAAAAACCTTTTTTACGAAACTGGATTTTGTCACCACTACAAAGCTTCTTCAATGAGGAAGCAAAATATGAAATATGTCAAACTTTTTAAATAGATATATTTCTTTTAAACTCAAAAAATATATACATACCAGATTTGTGTTCCACTGATTTCTCCTCAGAATTATTTCTTTTTTCTTTCGGTGACGACCTAGGCGGCTCGTCATCATCTTTGGAACCAGAAACTTCAAGAGCTCTTATATAATTAAAAGGATTAGGAAATTATTGTTTTCGGGATTTTTTTTTCTTCAGTATTCTTTAAGCGGTCCTTTTTGTTTGCAAACATTAGTTTGCAAAAAAGTGAGGGACATGTATTTTTTTTTTTAAACTTTTCTCTTTCTAAACTGGTCTGAACTGTTTTTGAAAAGCGTCAGGAACTCTAGAACTAACCTAAAAGAAGTCAAAACCATAAAGAAAAATAAAAAATTTTGATAGTGGAGGTACTAGTTTGCACGCACGCATTATCCCTTCTCTGTAATCATGCTTCCTCCGTTGAGAATGAAATAGGCATGGTGAGAAGTTATGTGCAGAGAGCGGACGAGTCCTCGTCTGAATTTGTGCACCGATCCTCAGCTAGGCTCCCTCATTGGCCAGCAGGGGCTCGGTGCACAACTTCAGACGGGGCTCTGGTCATGTATATCTTCTTATTCTAAAAAGGACATGAATTTCGGCTAACTTTATGCGTGGTGTGCTAACCTTATTGATCAATTAATTTGGTGCGCGAATTTGAATTGTCTCGTATTACAAAAAAGACTAAAATGATCCATGTGTTATAAAAAATATTATATATATATATATATATCATGTAGAGGGGACTTTTTACGTCGTGTATATTTTATCAGCACTCGTCATGAAAAGTCCCCATTAACCTCCTCAATAGGTACATATAATACTAGTATATTATTATTAAAGTTCTTTGTTCCCAAGCATCCCAAACTCTTTAATTTCATTAAACCGATTTGTTGATTGTTTTTATTAACCTACAGCTGGTGATGAATATATTTAAACGACACGAAGGAACAGCTGTAAGAAAAAGTCAGACAGAGAAAGCAGAGCGAGCCGAACAAGAAAGAAAACGTCGTGAGCGGATAGAGAAGAAGAAAAAGGAGGAACTAGACGCCGAAAAAATGGAAACAGACTCTAAAATTGTAGAGCTTACTGACGAGCAGGCTGAAAAATTGCAAAAAGAAATAGACAATAAGGTGAGTAATTTTTAATCCCTGTAATCTTACATTTGGTTCTTCTGATTTCTCAACGTCCTGATAAGAAGGCTTGCATTAAAAAGTATTAAAAAATTTCTTGCTTTTAGTCGTGACAGGACAGCTTTTGAATTTCTTTTGTGTCTTTGTGTTTTAATCTCCACATCAGTACCAGTTATTTCTTAAATTGAATACCTTTCTATACCCAGCATCGAGAAGACTTATGAATACTTTTGAATACAATGAAATCACCTAATTCTGGACACGAATTATTTTTCTTTATTCAATAACAATCAATAAAGAAAAATTGGGTTTCCGAAGTTAGAGTCACATCCGAAATTAGATGATTCTTCGGTACCATGAAGCAACTTTGAAATACAAAATTTTTAATCTCTTGTAAAGTTAGGTGCCAAAACAACTTTCGAAAAAGATGAATGCTGAAAATAATTTTTCTTGAACAACTGGTTCAAATTTCCCATTTGATTCTTTTAGGATTCTAAATAATGGAGACAAAAATTTGTTGTCACCACTAATAAAATATTTTGAACTCTTTACTGTTCTATCAAAGGCTTCATTTCACTAACGAAACTACTTGGTTATTTTTGTTATTTTTTTCAAAACAATGCGATGAGCATTCTTAATTTTATGGATGTATTCATTTAATTATTACTCTGTTTTCTGTAATTTTTTAGACTCTACTTGCGGAGATCATTGTCTAGAACAATCTGAACAATAAACCCAGCATTAAACCATTAAATTTGTTCATTTTCTAGGGGATGGGTGCCCACAGACAGTCAGAAAAACATAAATTTGTATTGGGGCCATTCCATACAAAATTTACAATCAAAAGTTTTTTTCGCGTGAAATATTTTTTTGTGTTTTTTGTTTTAAAATATTGTACACGTATTTTTTTTATTTCGACATGATATTTAAAATTTCCGAGTTGTGAATTTTCAAACTTTTAACGCTCCAAAAATGTACCTCTAAATATTTCCTCATATACGAAAAAGAGTATTGTATTCAAAAAATAAGTGGCTGTAGTAAAATTTACTTGTGGTCCGAGCGTGAGAGCTAAAGTTAAAAAATTTATTACAGACACAATTTTCAACGATCCATTCCCAAATTTTGGGAGTTGTAACCAAAGTGTCTGAAATACGTTTTTCAATAAAAAAAAATAAATAAAATAGTCTCAAAGTTTAACAAAAATATTTGTTTATAAACATAGGCCATATTTTTATAAACAATTGGTCGAATGAATTTCTTGTAATGCTTATTGAAACGCTGAGAGAAAATCCTAAATTTTTCTACAACCATTTATTTTTTTAATAGAATACTTTTTTTCGTATACGCAAATATTTAGAGGTACATTTTCCGAGCGTTAAAAGTTTAAAAATTCACAAATCGGAAATTTTAAATATCATGTCGAAATAAAAAAATACGTGTACAATATTTTCGACCAAAAAACATTTAAAAAAATATTTCGCGCGAAAAAAATTGTTGATTGTAAATTTTAAATGGAACGGCCCATAGATAATCTGTTTAAAAATACTATTTAAAACTGCATGGTAGCAACATCTCGGGAAATATTAGGGAAATATGAGTAGTTGTCAGGGAAAATAGAAATTGACATTTTTATTATGTATGTTATTTTTATCGTATTACATATGGGTGGGTCATTCCACGAGATATTTACCCCTAAAGAATAGATTCGTCTAAAATATTTTTTTTTCTATTCTACAAACAAAATAAACTGACACGTATTTTTTTATTTTGATATGATATGCGAAATTGTTCAGATATTAATTCTTAAAGTCACGAAATCGGAAAAAGAACTTTTTTTCAAATATTTATTGCTTATTAACTATTCTGTAGAAGAAAACGGTATCTACTGAAAAAGTTTGTGATTGCTTGTCCCTTTCGAGTACCTTTTAATGCAATAAAAGAATTTGTTTTTTTATATGAAAAATTTGCAATTGTTTTAAACAAATGTCATTGTCTCAAAAAAGGTTTTCGCGAAATTGATTTAATTTGGTACAAATTTACATCATAGTTTACAGCAGTTCTGATAAAAATTTCAGAGTGGTAGGCGAAATACTTTTCGAGATATGTTCGATTATGTAGTTTCGCGTCAGCTCCGACCATCGCGTCGCACAGTGTTCCGGATCGGTGTTTTTTTGTTCAAAATCTGCTACAGCTTACAATTCTCAACCGATTTGGACGTTTTTTATTTTTTAATATTTAATAATAGTTGTACCAGACCGTCTATAGAATGGGTTTTTGAATTGTAGCATAAATAATTATTTATATAAGTCAACAATCAGGAAAAATGACACTTTTTGAAAATGTGATTTTTTTCTCCGAATATAAGTCTGTCTTTTCATTTTTTCATATAAATATGTTATTTTGCTTATCCAATTGACGTAAAATATGTTTGATACAGATTATTTAAAATAAACCATTGTATTAACTAAATATTTATACTTGTTTATAACAAAACTTATAAACAAATTTCAAAATTTGTAATTTTCACTCGGACTAAAATTATTTTTTCGATTAAAACGTCTTCCAGCCAAGCGAACAGTAATACTTCAATAATAAGGAATGACTAAAACTTATAATTTGTTTATAAAATTATTATTATATCAGTAGTGATATCCGAAAGTGAGTTCAATGCGAATAAGTGAATTTAAAAATTAGTTGAAGGGAGATTATGTTAGAAATAAATAAGTAGAGGAAATGGATTCAGTTTAAAGTAAAAGTTTTATTCGTAAAACAAAGTTAGGAAAGTTTACAAGACAGGTTTAGTTTAAAAAGTTAAATTCTAATAGCAAAGGGAAGTTCGGAGTTAAGCAGTGTTACTGCTTGGTTATGGGTCGGATCGGTAGTCGCGTCTGGGTGGCGACTGATTGAGATAGACAGCTATCGCAGGGATAGAGCGTAATGGGGTTCAGCTATGTAAGTGATGTTGGGAGACGCTCCGCTGATTGGAAAAGCCAGGGAGGTCTTGGTTGGGGACCAGTCGGGGACAGACTGCTCTCGTTTGTATTTTGGTTCGGATTTTTATACATCCGGCTGGGAGTTCCCGTTCTTAAAGTGATCCGGGGATTGGCTCGTATAAAAAAGTGGGGGGTCTCCCGAAATGTCCTCGAAGTAGGAGCGACAATTTGTCCCTGTAGCGAGCGCGGACGATGAAGAGATTTTGTGTGATAGAATTCTTTTACGGGAACTTAGAAATATTTTCTAAGTTATTGGCAGGTGAGGTTAGAATGCCCAGGCAACAAAAGAGAAGAATTATATATGTTCACCAAAACGATTCATGATTATAAAAGTATTTATAATTATGAATACATTTCTGGCGGACATCAGTAGTTATTAACATATAGTCATTCCTTATTATTGAAATATTACTGTTCGGTTGTGTAGAGGATGTTTTAGTTGAAAACGAATTTTTTCGTAAGTGGAAATGACTAATTTTGTCATTTTTTTATAATTTTTGTTATAAACATGTATAAATATTTAGTTAATACCATGGCTTATTTTAAATAATTTGTGTCAAACATATTTTACGTCCATTCGATAAGAAAAGCAACAAATTTTTATGAAAAAATGAAAAAAAGTTCAAATGATTTATTAAAATTGTTTATAACAATAGTAATTGTTAGTATATGGTCATTGTTTGTTACGAGCATTATTCTCATGAGCTATTTTAGCATTTTCAAGTAACCAAAAATTTGTTGTGCCATTGAGAATCTCATCCATGTATTTGTTTATATAATTTGGTTATAACAATTAGCTTCAAACTAGCATTAATTATTTATGTTTCTTATATGAGTGCCAACATTGATTCCAAAGCCTAGTAGCATTATTACAAACTTATATTCGGAGAAAAAAAATCACATTCTCAAAAAGTGTCACTTTTCCTGATTGTTGACTTATATAAATAATTATTCATTCTACAATTCAAAAATCCATTCTATAGACGGTCTGGTACAACTATTCTTAAATATTAAAAAATAAAAAACGTCCAAATCGGTTGAGAATTGTAAGCTGTAGCACATTTTGAACAAAAAAACACCGATCCGGAACACTGTGCGACGCGATGGTCGGAGCTGACGCGAGACTACATAATCGAACATATCTCGAAAAGTATTTCGCCTACCACTCTGAAATTTTTATCAGAACTGCTGTAGACTATGATGTAAATTTGTATCAAATTAAATCAATTTCGCGATAACCTTTTTTGAGATAATGACATTTGTTTAAAACAATTGCAAATTTGCAAGTTTCGAATACTTGTAGGTAGCGCACTTGGAGGTAGCGCGCTGTTAATAGCTGTAACTTAAGTTCTAGTGCTCAGATCTCTATGAAATTTGGAGAAAATAATCTTAAGGGCATGTGTTACTTACCATATGAACAAGTTTTTAAACCCGGTTTGTTTCCTACAATTTTTACATTTTCAAAAAAATGTTTGTCAACATCCGTCCGTGTTCACGTTCTTGACGGATATTAACTATAATTTTTTTAAAAATGTAAAAATTGTAGAAAAAAACCCGGGTTTAAAAACTTGATCATATGGTAAGTAATACATGTCCTTAAGAAAATGCAATAAAAAAATTTTCGATTTTTTCGACCAACACAAGTGTATATAACCCCTTAAAACTTAACTCAAATACGATTCAACATTTTTAATTGTATCTCGAGAACGAATGAATATTTTTTAAGTTTCTTTGTCTTAAATTAAAGATAAAGTTTTAAGCTCTATGTCATATAATTTTCAAATATTTTTAACACTTTTCCTAGGTCATGCTAAAAGTTGAAGTCGAGGTACAAAATTTGAGAAAATTTTGAATTTTTTAAAAATATTTCTCACGTGCTGTATTCTTTTCAGAAAGTCAAAAAAAAAATCTGATTGGCACCACTAGACATGGAATCCCATAAGCTTTCCAACTGTTTTTTTTTTCTTTTTTAATATTCTATCTCTTTTTTTCACCGAGTTATCGTAGTTCAAAGCCAAAGGTGGCTTTTCATAGTGCTTGCGCCAATCGTACGGATAATTTCCGACGGTACTGTATTTTCATAACAAATATCTTTTTTTTGGTGGCCATAAAAATTTTAATTTTCCTTAAACATACTGTATCTCGACTATGTCTAACTAAATTTGTAACTCTTAATATGGAAATTTAAAAAAGTTATTAAATATCTTTTTTTTTGTTAATTTATTTTTATTTTTTTTTTTTTGGCTAAAGTTTTTATATATAATATCAATATCTTAAAATTAAAAATTCATTTTGCAAGTAAAATTATTTTACAGAAGACATGTAAGGGAATACCCAAAAGCAATTTTACATAAAAATATTAATTAATTAATCAAATGAATTAATATTAGGCCATCTGATTCGTTTCAACACAATATTTTATTTCCCTTACATCAGCTTGAAAGTGTAATAATTTGAAAAATGGTAGCTAAAAAATCAATCCTTTCCTATCCTATATAAGAAAATAGATGACCTGTCGAATATCCACAGTTTATTCGTGATCTGATTGGTTGAGAGATGGTCACGTGGGATCATCACAAGTGCGTAACATGAAGTAATTATATAGACGCGCGAAGCGCGATGTGATGTTCTAATTTTCAAAATTAAAAATAACAGTAACTTTCAATTCTTCAATAAAATGTTTAATCTTACAGGACAACCAATTTGTCTCAATAGGGAATCTTTACTTTCCTTGTATGAGTTTTGAATTATGATAATTCTGAAAAATCATTTTTTTAAATTATAAATAAACATAACTTTTCCAAATTTCAATAAAATATATTAATCATATAGATAAATCGATTGGTCTCAACGCAAGGAATCTTTCTTCTTTTTACATCAGCTTTGAATTTTTATTACGAGTTCAATCGCGAGCTTGAACGCGCGTTTTTCGTATTTGAAATATTTTACGTCATTAGGCTTACTGCTCACTTCATGCGTAACCAGTGGTAACGCTGACGTCAGAAATTGAGGTAACGCTATGAAGTTAGCTGAAATTTTTTTTTTTATAATAGGATTTGAAGACTTCTAATCGAAAAATCAATTTTATAAAGATTATAAAATTATATATGTATAAAAAAATAAAATATTTAAAATAAAATAATTTGTTAAACCCTTGTAAGAAATTCAACTTAGTATTGCTGTATTGGGATTATAGTTTTTAAAATTTAAAAGAATTTAAGAGAATTGAAGAATTGATGATTTTTAGCAAAATTGTTATTGTTTACATTATTTACATAGTTAAACTTTAGTTATTTATTAGCTAAGGCATATTTAGTAATGAAATATGCAAAACAACAGCTTACTAGTTAATTAAAGCCACAAAATTCATCTTATAATAAATGCCACTATATGTTATGTTAGACGCTAACATAACCTATACTCTGCATACATTTGTGACAGTTTTTTCATTTACATGTGTAAAGCTCATTAAAAAAGATGAATACACTGCTCCCTCGTTTACAGTTCACTCAGTTGTAGTATTCCTAGAACTTGGGTTCACTCCCAAACTTAGATAAGAGGAGGTGAGGAGTCGAAAGGGAGGCGCCGCCAGCTCGGCAGTACCGTAGCTACAAAGGGTGAAATACCCTAAGTCAGTTTTCACTGTGGTTCACTTATTCGCGGAAAGTTACCAATCAGACGCAACCCTTTAGAAGCAACCAATCAACCTTTTGCGGCATGCGCGACGCATGAGCATCAATGCACATCATTGTGGAGCCCGCAAAGGGAACACTAAAATCACTCACAGTGTCTTGTCGAACCGAGGCAAGACTACAACTGAGGGAGCAGTGTACACTATAATAGAAGTGCAAAATACGGGTTATTACACTTTATCGGTTAATTAGTCAATAATTATTTCCCTTGTCATCAAAATCTCGAAAATCATAAGATCTCATAAATTCTCAGAGAATTTAAGTCTCGGTTATATTCTCATTATCGTTGCCGTACTCGAATTAATATAACCGACTAAGAACTCTGATTGGGATCCGCTGCAATACGATACGCCGCCTGCTGGCAGAATTTGGAACGTTCAAAAACAGGTATAGTAATGTTCAACGATGCCTTCCTCTGTTTTGTAACGACGCAACCCTGTTTTCCATTAGAATCTTATAGAAATCAGAGTTGGGTCATTAGAAAACAAAGGAAGGCATCGTTGAACATTACTATACACTTAACCTTGACAATAACAACGAAATCCAAGCCGAAGGACTTCGCAATAACAACCAAATTCTTTTTCTCAAATGTCGTATCCATTGCGCATGCGTATTGCGTCATAGCGGAAAAATATGAAATATCAATAGCGTATTGTATAGGTTAAATGTATGTAAGTGTATTATTTTTCAAAGAAAAAGGTTCCTGTTTTAAAAAATGGATGTACAAAATAAAGAAAACTCTATTTTTGTTTAATAATTTAATATAAAAAAAATTTGGGATATATTATTGCTCACATCGATGTTTGATTTTAAAGATTTTAATTTCATTCAACTGTTTACATAATTTCAGGAGAAATTTAAGAGAAACAGACTGACATTGGCCGAAAGATGTCAAGTAATTGAGGATTTCCAAAATGGAATGAAAAATAATAAACTCGCAGAAAAATACCAGGTGCACCACTCAACTATTACGGGTATTCTGGTCAACAAAGATAAATTATTGAAGAATAAGGAAAGTCTTGAAGAACACAGTGGGAACAATAAGATTAAGAAATATTCTCAAGTGCACGAAGATGCTTTTGAAAAATCCGTTTATATGTGGTTCAAGCAGAAAAGGGCACTTGGTGAGCCTGTATCTGGGCCTTTACTTCGAACAACAGCGAAGAATTTCCATCAGCGTTTCTATGGTGAAACGAAGTTCTTAGCAAGTGAAGGTTGGCTCCATAGATTTAAAAATCGTCATGGCATACGTTTGAATACGAAAGGCGAAAAACTGTGAGCTGCAGATGACGATGCAATAGCGTTTTGTACTGAATTGCAGGATTTTGTTGAAAAAAATTATTATGAACCTGACAACATTTGCAACGCTGATGAATCGTCTGGTTCGCATAAGATTCATTGATTGGCATACAAATTTTCTTATTTCCTGCATAAAAGAAAGGAACCCTGATCCAGACGCTAGGTAGGTCATTATTTTATTCTTTATTAATAAATTTATTCTAAAATTATTCATTTAATAATTAATTAATAATTAAATGATCAATTATTAAATATAATAATGATTATATAAGTAGTCAATAATTAATTAATTTAAAAATAATTTAATTAATCATTTTATTCTCAAATTATTAATTTTTTCCAGATTTCTACTTATATTGGACAATGAACCAGCTCACTCATCTCAAGAAGAGTTTAATGCAATCGATCATCAATCTTTTGTTCTCATTTCAGCCAATGGACCAAGGCGTTATCTCGTCGTTAAAACGAAGATACAAAAGATCTTTTCTATTTGATCTGGTGGCTCAAAAGTTTGATAACGAAGAGAGCATGGTGAATTTTGTAAAGAAAGTGGACTCTCAGAGATTGTTTTTATTTATTCGACAATGCATGGACTGAAGTATCAATGGATACTTTAAAAAACGCGTGGAAATATCTGCTGCCGCCTCAACTCGCTGGCCCAGTAGAAAAATTATCCTTCACAAGTTTTCCGAAACTGATGAACCTCATTCCTGGCTGTGACCTGTTGACTCTGAATGAAGTCAAAAATTGGGTCGAAAAAGATGGACTTGAACTACACCCTGGAAATCTTACAGCTTAGACCAAATAGCCAAAATGGCAGAAAACTCAAATTAAGATAGGATAAACGATGATTTTGGAGAAGAATTACGAAGTTCTGATGATGAAGACAGTCAGAATTTTGCAGAAGAACCATCGGAACATTCCCCGTCCTTTGTTGAGTTTGTGATGTGGTTGATGCGCTTACATCAATGGAGTCAAAGGAACAACGAAAAATCTCTTGCAAAAAATTGTGATAATATGAAAGAACGTTTATTGTGTTTAAAACATAATTGTATATAATTTATATTTATAATTAATTAGATATTTAAATAAATATCTTTAATTGATTTTCCAAAACAATACCAATAAAAAAATACCTTGTTTCATTTACCGACACAAGTCGGCATATACTTGGTTGCTCTTCGCGCGAAGTTTAAAATGCTAAAAAAATATTATTTTTATTGTTAATTATTAATAATGGCATTTCAACTTATAAAAATATCCAATAAATCGAAATTAATATATCTTGATAAAAATGAAAATTAATTAAACGCTGATTCAAGTGAGTAACATAGGATATTCTTTATTTACAAAATATGTATTTAATTAATATTTATTTTTATCAAGATTAATTAATTTCCATCTGATGGACATTTTTATAAGTTGAAATGCAATTATTTATAATAAAAAAAATATTTTTTAGCATTTTAAACTGCTCGCCAATAGAAACCAATCAGATCCCGGAGCGCAACGCATGCGAAGTGATATCAAGTGAGATTTTAGATCCATACAGGTTGATATTGCGAATGGAATGCGGTTGTTATTGCGAATGGTTTGATATTGCGAAGGTTGTTAATGTGAAGGTCGAGTGTAGATTTTGACATTTCGCATGGGCGATCGCACAAAAATACAGATTTAAAATAAATGAAAGTATAATCATACTTTACAGAGTTATAAAATAAACCAGATACCTAGTAAATGCGAAAGTTACATTCATGTTCCCCTTCATTTCCCCACATTTTTACAAGAGGGTGTAGATTGTAGAATTTGTAAAATCACAAGGTTTAATCGTTAATTTAATTTTCTGATATTTTGACATGGGTGGCCAATATCTTAGTTAGACACGACCAGATAATGTCTGAACTGAACGAGTGCGATCAGCATGGTTCTCTCGACTTTAGACCTCCCTGTTGGAAGTAAAAAGATAGAAATGGATAGAAAATTATAGAGATTTTCTTTTCCCTCAAGTGTACACTTTGCATCCATCAAACTTTATCTTTTTCTATCTTTGTGTGTATCCAACGTTTTCACTAGGCTCTATCTTTTCCTATCTCTTTCTATCCATTCCAAAACATTTCTATCCATTTTCTCTATCTTTTTCTATTCTTCAGTCTATCTCTTCCCGAAAAAATTTGAATATCTTTGTATCTCCCATTTCGAATCTTTTTCTATCCTTAGTGTTAAACTTATTTATCTTCAAATTTTGAAAATGTATAATTATATTTTAAATACAATATTTTATATATAAATATTATTCTAATCTTTCCGCTAACACAAGTACCATTGAAAAATCCACATCTATGGGGGTGCGAACCTTCGCGCATAAAGTTGTCTGTCCAATGTTTAATCTACTGAGATAACGAAGGATTTAGGTGTTGTGTTGTAAAAACCAGTATCACTCATCCAAAAATTTTCCATCCCAATCTATTCCTTGTTTAATCATCTCTATCTTTTTCAATCTTTTTGTTAAATCTTAAACTTATATTTATAATCGCATTTATTTCTCGTCTATCTATCTTTATCCCTTTCAATCTCTTTGTCAATATAATCACTAACCTGTATAGAAATTGATAGACTTGATAGTATACTTCAAGCTCGATAGAGAAGGATTAAAATTATTATACGCTAATAGATGTGGATATAAAGGTATGGATTGAAAAGGATAGAATTTCTAGTAGATTGAAAAAAGAATAGAAAAGGATTGAGATTATCAGATTAAGGATAGACACGGATAGAAAAGTAGTGATAGAAAAGACTTGGTAATACACTTCAAGAGAGATCGGAAAGGATTGAAAAGACTATACAAGGATGGAGATGGATATTGGTAAAAATTGAAATCGATAGACTTGTTTTTATACTTCAACAGAGGTAGAGAAAGATTGAAATTATTATACGTTGAGAGATGTGGATATAAAGGTATGGATTGAAAAAGGATAGGCTTCCTAGTAGATTGTAAAAAGGATTGAAAAAGGTTCAGATGATTATATTAAGGATAAAAATGGATAGAAATGTAGTGATTAAAAGGGATAGTCTTGGTAATACACTTCAAGAGAGATAGGAAAAAATTGAAAAGATGATAAAAGGATAGCGATGGATAAGAATAGTAAGGATTGAAATGGATAGACTTGATAGTATATTTTAAGAAAGATAGAGAGGGATGGAAATTATTACACGTGAATAGAGGTGGATATGAGGATTTAGATTGAAAAGGATAGACTTCTTGCTACGTTGTGAAAAGGATAGAAAGAATTGAGATGACTCAATTACGATACACATGGATGGAAAAGGACACACTTGGTAATACAATTCAAGAGAGACAGGAAAGGATTGAAATGACTATGAGGAGACAAAATACGTGTATCTTATTTTTTAGTGTTCCAAAACATATGTACTTAAAAAGAATCAAAGCGGAATTAGATACTTCAGTAGTCTTCCTTGTAACCAAATAAGTACAATGTGCATTTTTTACGATTTATCCGGGTCACAAATAACAATTTTTGAGTCTTCGCGATGAGAAATCGATTATTATTTCCTGTTTTGACATATAATGACCCTGTACGAATTGAAGACGTTTTTTTCAGGACTTTACCTTTTCGGGAGTTGCTTTTGCACCTACCAGAAACTTTTTAGCCCTAACCAAAAGCGAGAGTAAAATATTTCATTTATTCGATATGTCCTAACAACCACTGCTAAATATTGATATTTCTGACGTATAATGGCACATGTACTAAATATTTACTTTTTCAGAATGCTGCTCAGAAAATGGAGCCCATCGCATCGTCCAGCTCTATGGAGAGTGAAATCAAAACAAATACGGAAGATTTAGAGGAGGAAGAGGATGAAAGTGAAAAGGGAAAACTGAAGCCCAATAGTGGAAATGGTGCGGACCTGCCAAACTATCGGTGGACTCAAGCTCTTCAAGAAGTTGAGGTGAGTGAATTATTAAGAAAAATACAAAGTAAAATTATTTTCAGTAATAGTCTCAGAGAGCAAAAAATTTAAGGATATCTTAGGAATGTTCTTATAAAATCTAATTTTAGTACACAAGATGTCCGCGGGACTTCTTTTATATTTTAGAGATCTATAGTACATCTTTACGACATTAGGCATCTTAGACTCGTCAATTAAATTGAGATTCGATGTTCTAGAAACGTCTCAAAGACGTCTTTGAAATGTTCATGATTTTGTGTTCATTGGGGTCATAGAAATAATACTTACAGATTTAATTAGGTTGGACTTAATGTCTTATTGATATGTGGCACTGGATAAAAGAAATCGAAAAGTCCTGTTCGGAAATTCTTTCTACTTTAGTTTTAAAATTATTTTTTCTGTTGGAAATGACTAATTCAAAGTTAGTATTATCATCCTTTTACATTTTTCTTACAAGTTCAAGAATTATGTATTAGATAATGAAAAATTTTTTTGGATCAGCTAAATGTTAAAATTTCAATTTCAATTTTATTATTATTATTATTATTAATTGGCTAAAATCCCAAATTATACCTGTGTAATATTTGTACTAACTACAAATGGAGTGCTTTACACGTTCAATGCTTCTCCGCGTAATATTTGCAAATTCTGATAATCTTGATATCTTTATAAATTCTGAGCATCCTCTGGAGTTCTATTAGGAACCCTAGAAATCTCTTAAAATTTCCTGAAAATTCTTTAAAAAATTGTATAATATTTTTAAATTCTTTGAATTCATCATAAGTGTTTTTGAATCTCTTAAAAATATTTTAAAAGTTTTAAAATGCTTTAAAATCATTTTAATCATGTAGAATCTTATTAAAAAAAAAATTCGAAAAGTATTGGAGGTATATATTGGATCCAATAATTCTTTCTCATACGAGGAATTTCTTAAGATATCTTAAAATTACGAGAACTTATCTAAAGTCGCTTGAAACTGCTTGTACTCTCAGAAAAACATGATTTTTTTAAATCCCTCTTACTAAAGTCTTTAAAAGTTGATGAGAACTATTAGAAATTCCATGAAATCTATAATATTTTTGATAATCGCTTAAAATCCTCTAAAACTTGTGAAATAATTTGTGAATGTTGAATTCTCTGAAATCCCATTCAATCCGTTGAAATACACCGAAATTAATGAAAATATTTATGAATTCACTGAAATCTCATTAGATGTTTTCAATTTTTTTTTTAATCCTATCAATTACATCAATATTTTCTTTGCACCTCATAATATCTCTGGAAACACTTTGTAATTCCTCGAAATCGTTAAAAATCTCTTAAAATCCTGATAAAAGCCCTAAAATGTCATAGAGCATCTAGAAATTTTTGACAATCCTCCGAAATCTTGTCAAATCTATTAACCTTTCAGTGGTATCGTAATTTTCGGTTCTCTAGATGGTAAGGAAATACCATACTTAGAAATATTTTTTAAGTTATTGACTGGGGTGTTTAGAATGCCCAGGCGACGAAAGAAAATAATTATAGATGCTCGTCAAAACGACTTATGATTATAAAAGTATTTATAATCATGAATAAATTTTTGGAGGACGTTAGTTACATTGGCAGAGAAAGTCACGAGACAAACACTCGTTAAGGGCGTTGGATAAACGGTCTTTGAAATCCGTGAAAATATAAATTTTTAAAAATGCGACCCTGCTACCGTATATATATTTTAAGAAAATTTTTTTTTTGGACGATATAGAAACACCTTACCAAATATTTAGGGTCTCGCATAGTCCTGGGTCTCATAAAAATTAAATTTCATCCCGGTTTTGAAGAGAGAAAGAATATTTTGTCTGGAAATATTCATTTTCAAAACAGGAGCGAATGCAAACAGAGCAGACGAATCGCGAGAAAGAGCAACTAAATGTCAGACACACTCGTATAAATGAATTATTTCACATACAAAACGGACACTGAACGAAATTCGCGATTCTCAGCGGTTATTTTTTACACGAAATTACCGTAAAGTCGGGGCAGATGCGCTGTAGGTAATTATCATTTTTTTCAAATGATGTTCCACAAACTGAGACGGTATATATTTCAAACATGTGTGGTATATATTGCAATTTCAACACATCTTTTCAACATGTATCGTCCAAATTTGTGTTTTCATTCCGATTTTCACATTAAAAAAAAATGATAATTATGTACCAACAACGACATTCTGACGGCTTTACCATTTGGTAGAGTGCGGTCTGCTCATTGTGTGTTTCTCGTTTCTTTTGACCTTGAATAATCATGTTTCTCAAAGTCTATCACAAATTACGGTCTTGTGTCGCAATGAATCGCGAATTTCGTGTTGGCATTTGAAAGAATAGGAAATTTAAACTTTCTGTATTTCATTGATTTTTCGTTCAGTGTCCGTGTTGTGTTGTTCTGTTTGCATTCACTCCTGTTTAGAAAATGAATATTTCCAGACAAAATATTCTTTCTCTCTTCAAAACCGGGATGAAATTTAATTTTTATGAGGCCCAGGACTATGCAAGACCCTAAATATTTGGTAAGTTGTTTCTATATAAGTCCAAAAAACATTTTCTTAAAATATATACAGTAGAAAGATCGCACTTAGAATCATTTTTAAAATTTCTATTTTCACGGATTTCAAAGTCCGTTTATTCAACGCCTTAAGTGAGTAGAAACATAAAATAAGCTTCAATGTGTACAAAATGAATGAATGTATTTATCGTACTTTATTATTATTAATTAATTCGATTTTAAATATATTGGATATATAGTAAGTACTTAAGCGAAGGATGGGATTTATTAAATAAAATTAATCTTTTTTTTCTGACAATTTCTTGTTGGCTCAATTAATTAATACAGAAGTAATATCACAGACGCCGAGAGCGATCGGGACCGATCGGAACCAATCGCTCTGCATTGCTTTTTCCACAAGTTGCTTTTGGCAACGACTTTTCAGAAATTCCGCGTTTGATTCGGATAATGTTAGTTTCGATTAAATTATTACCGCTAAGTTACGTAGCTAATAGATCGCCCTTTCTTCGTTCGTTCGTTGCCGCAAAGCTATTCGATTCGTACAGATTTTTATTTAAAAATATATTTGATCATCGTACCAATTTAGAACCAAGCCTAAATTGCTCGAGAATTTTTTCTGCGATCAGCGTTGCCAAATTTTCGGAAAATGAAACGAGTTTAAAACTTAGACAATGCGGAATTTACATTACTTCTTACAGTATATTTATATCCTTGCGAAGAAAATTCATTTTAAGTGCAGCTTAATACTGAAAAATATTCTACTTGTAATATACATACTAAGATATATGATACAAAAAAGCTCTTATATTAGCAACCCTGATCGTAATTGGATAATAACGTCAATAACTGAGGGCGTTGTCATTACTTTACTCTAGGAGCGATGTTTTCGTTGATTGGTTAGTTTAAATATAAATTAATAACACGGAGCGTCTTTACTCGCCGCAGCACGACATATGCTTATTACACAAATGTAATTACTTTTTTCACGTACCACACTTTTGAAGCGGTGCAATACAAGCTTATATCCTAAATCGCAAATGTCGTCACCGAATGGGGCTGTTTGTTGACAAAGTTTTAATTTCAAAATTGTCTCTTTCTTTCTTTCTTTCTTTCTTTCCTTTCTTTCATTCTTTCATTCATTCATTCTTTTCTACCTTTCTTTCTTTTGTAGTTGATACAATTTTCATGACGTCTAAATTTAGATAAAGTATCAAATTTTAGATCAAATTTTCAAAATGATCGCAAACTTATTACAATAGCTAAGTCAGCTAGCTAACACGTTTCAAATTTAGTTGTATTTAAATCTTTGTCCAAGAAACTCCATTCGCGCGAATCGCAATACTTGTACGAGTAAACAATCAATCTATAAGGGAGCTGCCTTGGTCCTGGGACGAAAAGATCGGACATAATATTATTTCATTAATTTCAAAACCGACACCTCTGCTTGAACGACAAAATTACCTAAATAAATTACAAAAAAATTTATAAGTATTCTATTTGTCTTTAGCTCGTTTTTCTTCAAGGTCGAAGACATCGGTTTTAAGTTTTGAAAGATCGTGAAATTCCTAGGCAATACCCTTAACCACAATTAGAGTCACTATAAGGTAAAGTCAGCTTAAAAGGCAATTTCACCTCGTAGTCAAACTTTGATCGCATTTTAACTTTAAAAGCAGTTTCTGCTTTCTTTCGGGTCAAATCGATTTGCATCTTTCGATGCTAAATTGACAGCTATCAGGAAATGCCACTGTCGCGTCAACTCCCCTCTCTTAATAATCGACTGTTAATTCTCGAGTCTAGTCGTACATACTTCGGGCTCTCACTGAAACATAAAAAACAAGCATATTCAGAATCGCTTCTTCCTCTTCACTTGACTACAAAGCTGAAAATTAGTAGAATATACAATCTAGTAAAACTTACACTATGTAAAATGCTTTTATTATAGATGATATGATGGTTTTAACTTACTTTCCATTAAGAGAATTCCGGCGAGTAGACCAACCATGAATAGGAAGCTCGTCGTGCAGACGAGTACTGTGAGCTTGTTTCTAGCACACCAAGATTTCCGATACACCTTAGGTGGTCTGCCTAGTCCGTTAACCACTGTAAAGTGCGTACTACTGGCAACTGATGCCGTGTCTACTTGCTTCGGAGTTGTTACTGTTGGAGGGTGCATTGCGGCAAGATTTGCTAGATTGGCCGCCGTCAAAAGAAGGGTACCTGAAGCCGCACTCTGAAAAATATCATTAGATATTAGTATTTTAAAAATAACATCTTTTAGTTTGGAATATTACTAGCATAAATACATTCTTCGTTGGTTTCTGCTTCTCTAAATACTTTTTTTTATATCACAAATTTAAATATTTTATAACATTGACTTCTAAATCTTACAATTTTAATTTAACAAAATATTGTAAGAATCCATTTAAACCATGTTGAGAAATCGTAAAATAAAAAAAGATGGTATAAAAGGATTTACAACGATTTTACGAAATTATAAACAATTTCGGGTGATTTTGAGGATTTCAAGAAGTTTTATACATTGACGAGGATTTTGAAAATTATAAGGAATTTTCTCAGTTCGTGTATAATATCAAAGGATTTTTCTGACTTTGAAAGAATTACAAAATATTTCAAGACATTTTAGAAGACTTCAGTATCTTTTGACAATTTTTGAAACAGTTTTGGTCTTTATGACACTTTATTTCCCCCCCTCCCAAAAAAAAAAAAAAAAAAAAAAAAAGAAATAATAATTTTAATTCTCGTTTTAATCCGTCGAAGTCGTTAGACATCTCTTTGCATACTTTTATTTACCCAGGATTTATTTTAAAACTTTTTAAACTCATTGAAAACAAATTAATATAAAACGCGTTGAAATGATATAAAATCTCCGAATCTCATTAAATCCATTAAAATACATCGAAATTATTGGGAATATTTATGAACTCACTAAAATATCATTAAACCTTTTAAAATTTTTTAAGTGTATTTAAAACAAAGAAAAGTTCTTTCTTTATTCCTTAATAAATTTTCACGTAATAAACTATTTGTAAACATTTTACTTTTTTTTTCTTTTTCTTCATAAAAAGCCATCTTTTCTTCTACCAAATATCAAATCTACAAAATATCAATTCTAGTCTTGTAATTTTTGAACGTATAAAATATTTTCCCACGGAAATGTTTTTTCGCGGACACAAAAGAATCTAAGTTTGAATCCTTGTCGTTATAATTTTTGGGACTATTTATACTATTACTAAAATGTAAAGTGAGTTGAAAATCTGAACCAAAATATTCATCAGGGGTGTGCCAGGAGCAGTTTTTTGACGCATTAACAATAAAATTTAGGAGATGGAGGACAGAGACTGTGGAAATAGAGTTGCAAGAATTAAATGTCGTGAATCTAAGAAAAGGGTCGATGACTGAGATTCTGAGATCAGTTTTTATAACTTGTATTCTTACATGCGTGCTGGCGGTGGAACCTTGTGAGGACGTCGACCCCCTGGATGGTGAGTTTGGATGCAAATGATGATGAGCAGCCCAGCTTCCATTCTCACTGTCTCTCTCGCTACGTCCAACCAAGGACGGCCTCGGAATGTGCCAAGAAGGAGGGTTCGCTGCCTCGGTCGTTGCGGACATCGTCGCCTCGATCTGCAACAAGAACGTTAATCGACATGAAGCTTCGATTATGCAAGCGATAATGCCAGAGTGTTTGTAGTGGGTTACAGTATCTCGTCGACTCGTTGACTCGCCCGCATGTCTTCTATCTGTAACCTGCAGGTTACCTGTCGCCTGTAGTAGCCTACAGTAGGTGTCTACATTACCCGATGCGAGTCGCCACTGACCCACTAACCACTACTGACTGACTAGCTGACTATCACATTCTATCCAGCTTTAGAGCTTTATAAGCGAAACCGCGATGGGACCCCGAAACAATGTCGTAACGTCTCTATAACGCTTCATCTTACATCTTATAAACTGCAGGTTGCCGCTTCTCGGGTCATTTCAATCTTATCTCTAAGGAGGGATATTATTACGTTAAATGTTATATTTATGTGGCTTTGGCTTTGGCTTTGGCTGTGGTTGTGGTTGTGGCTAAAAGAATCTCGGTTTTGTGTTTAAAGTGGTCGTGAACTTTGGAAGACCTGAGAATGTTTCCAGGGCCAAAGCAGTTTAGTGTTTTGCAACAAGTGAGTTTAAGATGCATAGATAGTAGTTGTGCATCAAATGTACAACATTACTCGAAAAGTCACGAAACTTACATTTATGTACGACTATCTGGAAACAGACTAGTTTGTCGATATGCAATTACGTCTGTAGAACATCTTCCAGATATATTTCCCATCATTTAATTTACACATACCCAAAGTTGGTTTGAGACAACTGTAATTGAGTTGACTGATTCCGTAAAATAAAATCGACCAATTTGTTTTCTTTTCGGAGGTACATATAAAATACCTCCATGATTTAAAATAAAATATTAAACTAATCAAATCAAAGCGACGTTTGATGACAAGTTATTGAAGGTCGAAGAAAGATTCCTCCTCGTTTCACCAACCTGGTGTTCCTGCATAAGATTCCGGTTTTCATTACACAACTCGGCCTGGAATCTTGTCGAAGCTTCCCTCTCTATCATCAAAACTGGGAACTTGAAGAAATGATCTTTAATCCTAATGATTGATTTCTCTTAGACGTGACCATTACGTGAGGCTACGAATTTCAAGTAAATCTTGTCTCAATCATCATGTGCACGTTTTCGTTAAACTAACTTGAACTGGATTAGTCTAGTCATAAGATATTGCTATAGTCTACTAAAAATTTTTCATATAGGTGTTCAGGGGCTTGAAAGCGTTTCCACTGAAATTTTTTTACTCTACTTTAATTGGCAACTTTACACGCATAGAATCGTATTTCGCGCGGTAGCCTACCTTCGCGTTCGACGGCGCCCAAGGACATTCGCCTGGACGAGATTGTCCGTTCCTTTACATAGCCGCGTAGTTTTTTTCAGCTAATGTATATTTTAACCAGAGAATGGCAGGTTATCAAATGTGAGAATAAAGCGCAACGGTCGTTCGAAAATATCTTGCAAAGCGAGACAGGATTCGGAATTTGCTAACCGAAGGTCGTTGACATTTTTCAGAAGTTTTGTTTTATTAGAAGAAACTGGTTTTTTTTTTTCTTAATCGACGTCAATGGATTGAAAAACATACTAACCATTTAAATTCTTTGTTGAAATGACTAAATTCCTGAACGAAATCATTACAGTTATGTATTAGAGTACTGTCATTGCTTAATAATGAAAATGTTGATAATTTCAAGTCAGTTCACGAGACTTAACAGAACATCATGTCGAGAAAGAAACGTAAGTGCATTACAGCTAGTATGGCTTGTTGGTCTTGAAACGAACGTGTGAAAGAAGGTATTGGTAATTTTTTTCGAATTCAATACACCAGTCAACCTCGTATTCACCGCACCTGTGCCAGTGTAACGCAACAGCCTGAAACGGATTTTGAACTCGTGAAGAGAAGGAAGTACATGTTTACCCAGCTCTCCTTCACACTTCAGAGCGGTATATTTAATTCAGCAATAGTATGAAGTCAGACAACCGATAAATATGTATAAAATATTTTCTTACATAGTAATATTTCCTCTTGAAATTAATAAACCATATTCAGCGACATACCGTGTTGATTGACCACAAAGTTTCTAAAGAGAGAAAATGAGTGTTCATCTTCAGCTTCAAGTCAATTTTTAAAATTTCATAACTTGTCTGTCTTAGGGTGGTAGGATGTTGAACCTTATAGTTTTGCTTACCCCTATTTTATTAGAACTTACTGGAATCTCATGCGCGCGTTTTTTTCAATAATTTATCTTTAGGATCACGTTTTAATATTTTATTTTAAAATATTTTAATCTTAAATAATTTCATTTTAGCTTTAAAAAGTATCCTCTCCATAAAAACTACTTCTGTAAACTGGAATTTTTAAGATTTTGGAAGATTGCAGAAGATTTAATTAAAAGGGTTTAAGATATTTTTAAAGATTTCGAAGAATTAAGAGATTTTAACATATTTAAAAAGACTTTGGAGAATTCAAGATACTCTTAAATATTTCAAGTGTTTTTAAATGATCACAAGGTATTTCAAAAGATTTTATAGGACTTCAAGATATTTGACAGATTTTAAAGAATTCAAAAACATTCGTATATTTTTAAATTACTTAAAAATCTTGAAACTCTTTTTAATTCGTTTGAAATTACTTAAACATTCCTTCAAAGGGGAAACATGTTTAACTTCAATACTTGTTGCATACAACATTTTCTCGAAAAATTCTTCACATTGCTTGGGTTAAAAATTTTCTCATAATATTTATCTTAATTTCAACAAAAAATGTAGTAAAATCTATTTTTTTTAAATTGTTGATAAAAGGATTAAGATAAGAAGAAAAATAACTTTATTAATTATTGTCCATCAAAAATTATTTTTTTAATGATCGGTAAGAATGTTTGTTGACCACGAAAACTATAGCGTATAGGCAAATACAAATCCAACCAATAGGCGAAATGAGAATACAGTCTAGGTTCATCCGGTGTGACTCACTTCAAAAAGTCAGTTCAAAACTTAACTTAAGCGGAACTTAAGTTAAGCGGTTTTTCTGTTTTCCTCAAAATTGGCTAAAGAGCGCATCTTACTACTTGGATAAATAGATCCTGTAATAATATCATTTCATAAGTAAAAAAAAAAACAACAAGAAAAAACACGTCTGGCCCTCCCCTTGTTAATGTTTTTTTTTTCTTGTTTTTTCTCGTCAACAAAAATGTATTTAAAGACTATGTCCAGGCATAGAAACATGTGACGAGTCCTTGGACGTTCGACTCGAGACTGTAACTTGATTGTAGAGAAGTGACGGAACACGGACGTGTATTACAGTAATAGTTATGAAATATATCTGATATAGCTTGCGCACCCAAGAGAAATATAATCTTAGTCCCTCTCCCTCTACCTGTATTTTGTTTTTGTTTCAAGTATCTCGAAAATTTTTTCTCTTTTACTATGGTTAATTAGCTCGCTTATACGAAATTGAAGTCTACATCACTCTAGGATGAAACGAGTTATTAGCAATAATTTATTCAAGACATTTATATAAAAATTAAAATTTAATATCGAGACTTTTTTATGTTTAACGTAACACGGCAGTCAATTCGTGCACCTGCTTCTTGCCTTTTTCTTCCTCATTTTATTCTTCTTTGTTGATACATTGCATTTCATTGGATAATGGATAATGGATATTGGATAATGGATACCACTTTGATTTCGAGGACGGAGATATTGCCAATTAGCTACCGAGGCGCCTCGAAAAAGAGAGAGAACCTCTTGTTTTGGATGTGGACGTGGTAGGTCATGATCAACCGATTTCTCGTGCTCGATTTTAAATGTACGCTTTGTATGGCGAGACGATTGTGGGGCGTTATGATGTGGAACATAATTTCACATCAGCTAAATTAAATTGCTAAAGCCTGACATCATTTTCTCAAAAAATAACACTCTCGCTGAAGGTTCAACTCGCGTACCATGTAAAAGATAAATATTTATTAAACTTTTTATTTCTTCTATTATTGTCATGAATGAATTATTGATCAAAAATTATTTTATTTCAGAACATTATAAAAATTTACTGGACTTTTTAAGAATATACACTAATTATCTCAGCTTGATCTTGAATTCCATTTGCGAATTAACAAGTTTTAATCTTTTGTGTAATTTAACATGGGAAAATGACACTTAATATACGAAAGGGACATCTCTCTGTTGATAATCCAGATTCTTAGGTGACCCTAGCAAATAGATTTTTGATTCTTTTGAAAAAATATTTTCTTTATGTATTTAAGAAAATCCTCTCAAAATTTGAAATTAATCTTTAATTCCATTTTCCAAGTTGCCGATGACCCGGAATATTTCAGGAAATCGATAAATTCCGAAACGGATCGAAATTGAAACAAAAACATAATCTCAACATTTACGATGACAGCTTATGGGAGTTCAATGCTACCAATTTGTGACAACGAAACACCCATAATTTCGCGGTGTTGCCGCACTTATTCAATGAAAATTTTATATTTTTAATTAAAAATATTGTGTTTTTCAACAATTTCAACATGAAATTATTACTGATATAGAAGTAAAATATTTATGAGATAGAAAGAGGTAGAAATTTGGGGATAGGAAGAGAAAGAACTTTTCTATCTCTTTCAAGTAGCCAATTTGCATTCGTAAACATCTAAATATTTTTTATCTATTTCTGCCTCTTAGTCTATCTCTACACAAAAACAATTTTAATTGCTTTCTATCCCTCTATCAAATTCTATTTTTTTTAATCTCTTTGTTAACATCTATTTATAACATGTATTTTTATAATTTTCTTATTTATCTCTCGTCTATCGACCTCTGGCTTTTTACATAAATCTCTGTCAGTCGTTGTAATCACTAACCTATCTCATTTCAGGCAGAATGTTGATAGCTTTTAACTCACTTAAAAAAATGTAATCTTTGTTTTTATTGAATTTAATAGAACATAAACGATAATTGAAGAGAAGGTGGTTTCATATTTCTGACGGGTAGTGTATATGGTTAGTCACGCCTCCCATATGCCCTCAATTAATTGCATGTATAAATTACTTTTTTAAAATTAAATATTTGAACCGAAGTGAAATAGACAAGGATGGATTTGAATAGAAAAGAGTTTTAAGCTGAAACAGAGAAGAAGTCAAGAAGACGTTGAAAGAGTTAGGAGTGAATTTTGATTGAGAAGATAGAAAGGTATAGACGAGAATAGGCAAGAAATAGGAAAGAATAGAGAAGTGGGGATAGAAAGAGATAATAACGAATTAACTTTGATAAGGAAGTAGAAAGAGATAGACAAGAATAGGCGAGAGATAGGAAGGAATAGAGAAGTGGGGATTGAAAGAGATTGTAGAGGTGGATGTAGATAAGCAAGGGATAAAAGGGAATAGAAAAAAGGAGAATCAAAAAGAGAGGCGTGGATATGGATTAATATGGAAATAGAAAGAGATAGGCGGGGATAGGCGAAAGGTAGTAGTGGATAACCGATCGTTATGCCTTTCTATTTTAGGGATAGAAAGAGGTGGAAAGGGATAGGAATTTTATTTCTTTACTTTCAGCAGGGATATTACTCAAAAATGTTTGAATTGGCAAAAATGTTCAAAGTATTATTGGGGTTTAAGGACGTAAAATCCCAATTGAATGGAAAAAAAGAGCCGCGTCACTTGTGTCCTTAGGTGTGCCGCGTCATAGTCTCCAAAATGTCATACCATTCCGCGGATTTCGACTAAACCTGTCTGCTACTTCTCCGGAGACCTTCTCTAGGTCGTTTGGAAATAATCTTTTTGTGAATTTACATTTCTAATGTAAATAAGGTACCGCGTGAGTCTTCCGTTCCACAGTTACGCAATTAATTGCGCCTGGTTGGTTGTTGGTTATATATGGTTGTATATAATTTTATATAGTTGTATATGACCCGTAGTGAATGTTCGGAATTTCTAAATATATATATAGGTATACGCATATCTCTGAGAGACTGACAATGAGACACAGTCGATTCATGAACTTGACGTGAACGACATCAACAGTTGGCGCCGGTAAAAGGTCGCTTCTGTATTTATAGGATTTAAAGTTTGAAGGTTGCTGTAGGAAATTTAATCAATTTAAATAAAGTTTGTTTAATTATGCTTATACACATTTTAAGTTCATTGTCCAAATTCGACTTGACTTTATTATATTCGACTTTCACCAGCTGTAAGAGGTGCAAAGTGTAGACAATAGTCTGCATAATCTGAAGGTCTTTTTAATTCATTGTCAAGGACTTTTTATTGTATTTCGATTATTGGTTTATTCTTTGAAATAAGTTTTAATGGATATGATATATTTATTGCGCTAGTGAAACGGATCATTGTCCCAGAGGCCTCGAAAGAGCACCGGAGAGAAATCTTGCATAATACTTGGCCCCGGTGTCATTCGTTATTCCTTATTTTTCGCACGATGGTATCCATTACGAACTGGTGTCGGTAAATATTCCATGAAGTTTACACTCAAAACATAAAATACAATTTTGAATTGTTTCTATCTTGAAATTTGGAAAGATTAGTACTAAACTAAACAAGAATATGTGAGTTTTGTGGCCTATTATATGGGACATAAATTAATCTGCAAATCTAGCGATTGAAACATTTTCCACGAAGTGCTCTTATTCTTGAGTAGATCATTCGATCAACAAAAAATGATTAAAGAAAGAAGAAAAACGTTTGTAGAAACACTTGCATTTGAGATGCGGAACGTTAAATAAACAACATGGTAACTGTTAATTGATACGCTAGTTATTCTGTACTCCTCTTTTTAGAGAAAGCTATTTATGATGGAAAAAAGTATACATATATTCAAGGTAATGACTGAGTTATTAAATTTCATTTCTTTTAATTATTTGGACTTCTTTTGTGTTTCGTGTAATCATATTAAGTTCTTGATTTTCTTCTTGTCATGATGTAGTTAATTTCCAAAATTTTTTAATGTAAATCATGTAGTTTTAATAGCAGTTTTGTAATAAAATTACAAATAAAGTTGCTTTGAAACGTTATTACTTACATTAATGATCTCAAATGCTTAATTAAGATGAAGAAAAGAGTGACTGATCAAGACGCGGGAACCTCGGTGAGAACATTTACCTTGATACGTCCGCCTTTGAACTTTGAAAGTATACCCGCGTCAGCAAAATCAGTTTGAATATCCAAATTCGGTGACTGGTTCGCAAAAAGAAAAAAAAAAAAAACAAATAGACAATCTATTTTTGTCAGTTGATTACTTGCTTGAAAATGGTGGACTTTATCGTTGCAGTGCACCTTATCTTTAAGACTTCATATCAAAAATAGTTTGACTTGACAAAGGCTTTAGTTTTTATAAAAATACAGTTTTAGTTGCTTAGTATTGATGCTGTTTCAGATTAAAAGTTTTAAAATGAAAATTTTAATTTATTAAATTTTAAATCAAACAAATACTTCTTTGAAATAAGTTTCTCTGGCAACTGTATATTTGCTGAAATCGGAATATTTTCCTAGATTACAAGACGAAGGTAATAGAAAGGATTTCGAAGGTCCAGGTCCTTGATTTAAACATTTATCATTTTTAATTACTATTGATCGCCAGAATCATGAATTTCTTGATTGGTTCCCACTTTCTATGTGTTTCAATGTTAAATCCAGAGATAGCATAATACAGTCTTGTGATCGCAAAACCTTAACTGCCGATAAAATACACAGATGAAAACATGAAGCACGTACGTTATTCATGAGGATTGTGAACAATTATATTTTTGAGAATAGAGTAGTATTGTAGAAGGCATCAATTGGTGAAATATGTGCAAACTCTAGATTTCGTACCATATTCTATTCTTTTTGAGAACTTTAATCCTGCGAAATTATAACTAGATCTTAAAACTGTTTTCTTCACGGTTAAAACGATCAAAATTACGTTTGGATGTAAAACACAATTTTTACTTACAAAGTTTTCACCACGACCTTTGATTTATGCCCCTTGAAAGGTACTTCATGGGTAAAAATATTAAATAGAAAATGCTCTCAATAAAAGGGTTACCAAGGTCTTAATTTTAACGACAACGAAAAAAAAATGTTCATCGTTTCCTTCTGAGGTAATACTTGAAGATTCAACTTAATGAAATTTACGACCACGAGCACCTTTATGTTTTCTGCCAAAGAAGCGCAAATGCCGACACTTTCCTGCCGGTATGGCATGGCAGCGGTACATAATCATAGGCCACCAATAATCAAGCCAACGATGCGAGTAATTCCTTTAAGATTTACGAGATGCTACACGAACCTACTCCACTGTGGAATTGAGGAAGACAGCCAAGGTAGAGAGGATCTCTTTTCCCGCGTCTCTACTGTAACCGTGTTACAAGAATGAAAGTGAAACTGCCGATGCTATCTATTTAAGTTAGTTCATAATCCCACGTTTACGTCTTTGATTCTCATAAGCTATGAACAATTCACTCTGATTTCAAGTAAAATTTCAATTTAATCGATTTTATTATTCACGATGGGTGAATAGTGTGACTTTTTATGAATATTTTGCAATGTGAAGTTTATTTGGAATACAGATTGGTTATTTTGTTAAAAAATTTTTGATTTTATAACACATTACAATAAAAAATTACAATATAGGCATTATTGTAATTTTACAATGGATTAATTAACAATACCTTTAATGCAAATTATTGAAAATTACATTAAGTCTTGCCACTAAACTTCCATTACATTTATTCGAAAATTAAAACAGAAATTTTTAACAGTGCAGTTTAAAGCTATAAAGCTATAAACTATGGAAATTCGTCAAATGCAAAGAATTTATTTAGATTGTTAATGCTTAAGATATTGTAATTCTGAATCTTTATATCAAGATGTTAATATAAATTGTCATACATTTCCTTACACAATTTATTCATGAATTCAATAATATGGTTGTTTAATATTGACGAACAAGTCATGCAGAAAGAAAAACGCGAGTTAATTGAACCAATCCATTGAAATTAAAATTCTTTAGAACACTTAAAGCCATATATTCATTACGATTTCACAAGATTATATCGTACTTTGATAAACGGTATTCAATTGTGCTAATTTTCCAGCTTAGACAATTATTTTTGTATTCCAGATTATTCTAATCAAGATCTTGATGTCATTCTATGAATATACAATGCAAATTATCAATGCATTTGATTAAAGTAAAGATGAATTAGGTGATGATCAATGTCAGTATTGATAAACGAGTTTTGAGCCTTATAACTTCTCGATTAAAACTAAGTTATGTTAGATTTTTTAAAGATAATCTTCATATCCTGGACACTCCGGTATAGAGATTCAATATCTTGAAAATAAGTTTGACTACATTATACTTAATTATTAACGCAAAGTCTCCGGCACTGAGTATCAAGTGAATTTAATTCCAAGAGCAAATGATAAATGAAATCCTTTAACGAGTGTCACATTAGTGGCACGCAGCGCCGGCAAGAATACATGGTAGTCGTGACAGGCGACCAACGACAGGTTTTCGAATGAAAAAATGGAAGAACGATTGCTACACTCAAATTGAACAACGATACTGGTTTTACCCGAGATCCTACTACAAGGTCTCGAAATTAAGCGGTGATATTCGAGACACTAACCAACTACATCGCATCTGGATAAGTATACAGCATTCTCAGATGCTGGTTTTCAGTTGCATTTTACTTCTTAAAAATTCAGATAATAAATAGTCCGACTTCTTGCTTACCAGCAGAATACCAGTGGATAAAAGTGTTTAAATGCGCAAAGTATAGCAATGTGTACATGCCACTAAGAAATGTAAGACCATCTCTTGTTCGCTAATTGCACAAAATTCTCTAATTTTTATAACGACGATGATCTCGCCTCATTTGAGTGAAATCTCTTTCCCCCGAACCAGAATAGAATTAATAGGGTACTCCCTAAGCAACGTCTGGCTTGTATGACAGAGGTCAGAGTCTAGTCCAGAATCTTCTCCCTCTAGTCGACCAGACTGGCGATAGAAATGATCAGACCAGACGAAAAACAGAATCTGGTGAATAAAGGAATCATATTCTGGTATTTAGTTTAAACACTAGTAATTAATGTAAAAATTTATTGAGGAATATTATTCCGCGAAGCCAGCCAGGCGCCAGGCTGCAAACAGATTCTGCTTTTTGCTGACGCCCAGCTCGCGCCAGTCTGCAGTTATCTTGCTACTAGGGGTAGCAATTTGCACTCTAGTTCGTGCAATTTTGCCATTGTAACAGCAGAGTTGTGAGCTAGCGCATTGTCACTGTGGCAGATAACTTTTTTGCGCGTCAATCTTGACCATTTCATTTACAGTTCTTCTTTCAAACAGATCAGAAATGTTACATAATACGCTCCTCTGGTTGTTTGACCCTTTTGTAAGTAGTCAATAAAGATGATTCCTTGAGAATCCCAGAAAACTTGTAGCCATTACCTTTCCAGAAGGCAAAGCGGGTTTCGCTTTCTTTGACGCACTTTCACCAGGCCTTTTTCACTGTTTCGACTCGGATGTATTATAATGTATCCAAGTTTGATCAACGATTACGAATCGCTAACAAAAGTCTTGCATATATTGCGCTTCAAAATTGACAATTTCGTTCAGGACATTATGCACCCTGTCAACTGAGTTGCCTATAATTTCGACTATCTAACGCACCTTTATGATGTCCACGACTGGACGTTAAAGCCGTTCAATTCAGATTTGATCTGCACAGTTTAGTGATGGAACATCGACATCGTAATTCCAAAATCTTTTACTCTTTGTATGGCCTCAAATTTAGAACGGTACAATCTTGAAGGCTTTACTTTAAAAATATCCAGGTTTAAGTATTTTTTATTCGTTGGTCTTTAAATTCATATAATCAGAAATGCGGTTTTAAATTTATTTTTCTAGAAAAAAACGCTATTATAGGTAAGACAAGAGCACTGCAAGCATTCGTTAACTTTACTTTTGAAATTATATTCGCCATGTTTTTTTTTTTGTTTTTTTATTTAGGATTCTCTAGTAGAAAAATAGTCAGAAAAAATAATTTAACGCCATCGACTTGCTTTTATTGTACCCGAGAAATGATTGTTCAAAGCACACCGAATGACTTTATTGCAAGGGTGATTTCGATCAATTAACATTGCTGCACCAAACCGTGCTGTACCACAGCTGCAGGTGTGGTTTTACTAAAATGTTGACTCTGGTCATGGTCTCAACCTGCTTGAGAGAAAATGCAATACGCATCCGTTTTATGCGAACAGGTCTCTGATTCAGTGATCGAGAATCACGGGAATTCTCGCAGAGAAGAGCGTTCAGAGAAAACAGGTTTTAAAAAAACCAAAGAAAAGGTAATGGGAAAATAATTTGCAAAACACTTTTTAAGTCCAAGGTTGGAGGGTGGTTTAGTTGCTGTTCGGACAATGAGTTTTAACTTTACTTATAATTTATGAGAATTCTTCATCCTGTGTGAATCAATGTCAAATGAAGTAAACAGGAAAGAACCAAAATTATTCCTAAAATCTATAAATATGCCGCGGAATTTTTTTCATTCTCTGCTGATTCTACTGGGAAATCCTATGTTTCTAGAAAAAAACACTAGGATCAAAAAATGTAGAATGTAATAGTATCGCAAGAAAAAGTGCTACTTTTGTGGAGTAAATCGATTGTTTGGAAACTGAAAACAAATTTTATAAAACCAGTAATTAGCGATCGTTTTTAAAAAGTTGTAAACTATCTATAAGTCATTCAGAGGAGCTCAGAACGTGTTCATTAAAGAATTTACAGTGCAGCGATCATATATGTTATGTGTGTGGAAATGGGGGCGCATAGATAGTCTTACAAGTTTTTTTTTTAATTTCCGTTTTTCCTTAAGAAATTATAATAACTACACTGGTGGGAATTGTTTTATTTTTCTCAGAATTTCTTCATCACTTTTCGTAACAGAAAATACACTGTTAAAAATTTTCGAGTTAGATCAAATTAGTTTAGTAAAAAAAATGAATAACTATTATCCATAAAAGTTGTATTTTCATAATTATAATTAATCAGGTTCATCAATTTCATTTATTTCTATTGGATTCATATTATTTATTGTGAAATTATAAGAGATATTTGTAACATTGTACCTGTTTGAAATCTTAGCAAGATAGGAAGATTCTTTTCAGTTTAGGTGGTGCATAAATGAATAAACCCTGTCGGAAGTAAAAAGATAGTAAGAAATAGAAACTTTTGCAAAGAAAAGGATAGAGATTTACTACCCCTCCCAAGTGTACACTTTGCATCCATCAAACGCTACCTTCTGCTACCTTTGAGTGTATCCATCATTTTCTCCAGAGTTTATCTTTCCCTATCACTTTAAATCCTGAACCAGAAATTTGAATCTTTTCTATCCATTTTTTCTATCTTTTTTTATCTTTCAGTCTATCTCTTCCAGAAAAAAATGAAAATATCTTTTTATCTCATTTTCAATCTTTTTCTATCCTTAGTTTTAAACTTATTAATTTTAAAATTGTGAACAAGCATAATAATATTTTAAATATTAATCTCTATAAGAGCTCTATCCCAATCTATCCCTTGTTTATCCAAGTCTATCTTTTTCCATCTCTATCCCTTTTAATCTTTTTGTCAGTATAATCGCTAACCTATCTCTATCAGACCCCCTTTGTCTCTAACTTGTCATATTTCTTGTCTGGTACGTTTTTTTATTTTTTATTTTCTTGTACCAATATGGTTCTACTTTTTTAATCTTTAATCTTTTTATAAGATCCGCTTTTGTCTATCCCATAAATATAAATATTACTTATAATCATCATTAAAATGTATATAAGTTTAATGATTTTAGATTTTGAAAGAAATTCAATTTGCGAATAGAAACAACAGCGTTGAAATGATTAGACACTTAGGAATAGAAAAATATATGTGATTTAAAAAGATTGGAAGGATTGAATAAGGATAGATATGGATAGAAGAATAAGGATTGAAAAGTATAGGGTTTAGGTAGTATACTTTGAGAGAGATAGAGAAGGATTGAAATTATTATATGTGGATATATAGGTATAGATTAAAAAGGATAGAAAAGGATTAATATGATTAGATTAAGGATAGACATAGATAGAAATGTAGTGATTAAAAAGGATAGAAAAAGATTGGCACGGATAGACGGAGAATAAGGAAAGATTAGCGAAGATAAGTGGAGAATAGGAAATTATTGGCAAAGATAGACGAAGAATACAGAAAGATAAAAATATTGAGATTCAGAAGGGAAGAGATTATTTGTAGATTAAGAAAGAGATATACATAAATTGGATTCAATTTTCCTTTCTATTTCAATCCTGAATATTGAAAAAGATTCACAAGTAGATATCTTTTTACTTCCATCAGGGGAGCTTAAGAATGCAGCAATGTATTTTCGATTGAAATACATATGTAAAAGCAGTGGGATTAATGTTTTCCATATGAAACAAAAAATCATGAGTCATTAAGTGATTCGCATCAGTAAGAGCTGCTGTCACAATGTCATCACTGCATGTGCATTTGTGTAACTACGCCCTCTATCTCGTGGAATTCAACTGACTGTGCCTCACCATCTCCCAATCATCTGCCGTGGGTCAGCAATGTCAGCATTGTTCCCTGATCTTCTCCGACTCAGTCGAACATTGAACCTGATCGCATATTCATGAATTGCAAACATAAGAGCAGCTTTTATCGGATGTCTCTTATGATGTTACATCGCTCGTACCGTTGTGTTGCGTTGTCCCTTTCTCGTCCGAGTGTATACGATTATTGTGCGAGCATCGGACGATCAAACGCCATATAAGTCAAGGTGCATTACCATACCGACCGTGAAACTTGCTGCTGGAATTCTGTTTTATTTCTGACCATCTCTCTGCTTCTTCCATCTTCTTCTGGCTTCTTTCGATTCCACAATCAAAAGATATATGTTACTTGTTCTCAGGATTCCCGATGATAATCTCTCGAAAGGTTGAGATCAAGTATTCCCTTCTTATAATTGAGCTTTTGATGATATATTCAAATGTTCGATGTCTGGTTTCGTTTTTAGTCCAACTAGCACGATGAGTCATTTTGTGGTTAAAAAAGGTATTTACTGCTAAACTCTTCTGGGATAAGTGGTTTCCGATAGCAATCTATTCCTTCGTTAGATGACAGGAGATATAAATTCTTGTTTAAGAAGAAATTGTCATCAATATCACTTTAAATGCAACTGTCGAAACTTGGGGATTTTGTGTTTAAAGTGTTTTATTTTTGGCACTTAAAATTTTTAATTATTCCATTAGCAATTTCCATTTTTAATGCAAAATTGGATAATTTTAAAGTTCTCAATTTGAATGACATTGAAAATATCATTTTAAAAAATTTTATTTCGGCAGATTTGTGCTCGATATACCTACATATATATATATATATTCTTTAAAATTTAACTATTTTTTTAATTGTAGCTTCTATTGTTGAAAATTTTGAAATAATTTAAAAACTTAATGACCGTAATTTTTGACTCAGATTCTAGTAGTATGCTTAAAATCTGAATTATAAAAAAATTACTCATAAAAGACAATACGTTTATTAAAGTTTTTTGGTAGATATTTATACTAATCACTAATAGAAGACTAGCAATTAAAATAATTACTAATTAGAAGCAATCAGTGTGAATTAATAATAATTAAAAGATGAATTAATATTTTTTCATACATTATTACTACTTCTGATATAGAGAGTCTTAGAATTTTGCTATTAAAGCGAGAAAAATTATGTTTGATATTATATGTAAATCAAAATGAATGTAGGCTTTTTGTTTGGACTAGATTGCGACCTCTAATATACAGAGTGAATGTTTCCGAACCGGTTATAGTCGTGAATGCACTTGTATTCGCAATTTCCAATGGCAGGGATAGAAATTATTTTACTCACTCTCTGTATGAAAATATTTATTATATTCTAACAAAGCTGAGTTTTCAGCTAATTCTTCAAAATATATAGTACGGACTATATTTTATAAGCAACTACTTAGTTTTGAGGTTGGATTTAGATTTTTGAAAATTTTAACAGTTTTATTGTTCTAAAGCCTGAAGCATAAATGCGTTAAATCGCATAAGTAAGGAAAATTGTAACCAGTTTCTTAAGTATTATTTTCATTCAGGACAAGTGCTATTATTTCATCAGAATCGTCACAACTGCAAGAGCGATATTGCAACAGCTGCAGTTGTTAAGATCGAAGAGATGAAATCGCGAGGATGTCTTTGAAGATCTTTTCGTGCCAGGAGAGACTGAAACTGAAAGAGGAGAGAATTCTACCGGCAATGCTTAACGTGTCAACACCGATTATCCTAATGTTTATAGTGAAAGCGAGTCGCGGCATGTATGGCTTATGAGTTTTGAGCAGTCTTCGTCGTAAGTTTCACGAGGAAATTAAAAATCTTCGATTTATTTCGTAAGGCGTGACTTCCGACTAACTCGACTAGACGAGACGTCTACGTAATCTGAACAGAGAAAATCGATTGCGTGATCGGCAATCTTTGTTTAGTCAAACGATCTGTGGACTGTGGTTTCGTAAACTTATATGTAAGTTCCCCTCGTTTCAACGAGGTCTGAAAGATTCATTTAATAAAGTGTAACGATCCCTTTGTTGCAGAGTTAGTGCCGCACTAGTGATAAATATATGAGTTGATGTGTAAATACATAGTTAAGACTTAGCGCTAGGTGTAAACTGTAACTCTACTGATAACAATTAATGTTCTGAGGGAATACAAAATGCTGAGATCAAATACAGAGTGGTATGTTATCAATAAGACTGATCGATTGTATTTAATATAATCGATTGCTGAGATCGACCGCTTTGGATTTTGATACTGTTGCAATATTCAACAGAGGTGGTGGTTGCAATACTACATAGGCTTTTTATTGACCCCATTTTTTCAAGATTATATTGTTAGATCTAGAAACAATTTCACAATAGAGTAAGCTTTACTTGTGCTCACTTGGTCGCACTTAATCTACTAATCCAGAATACTCATCCACAATTTTATCAGACATTAGAAATTTGCATAAGGGATAGGAAAAAAGATGATTTGATTGTAAAATTTTTTCGGAAGTTTGTAATGTGATGCATGTAATTATTAGATATCTGACTCGATAGCAGAAGGACCGTGAGTAGAAAGCAACGGACTTTACGATTTCCTAATGCATCTTGAACGATTCCTAACTGACGGTGGTAATGATCCTTAAGTGACTTACATCCGGATAATGATCCTCGTAACCGTCGTTCGAGGCTTCCTCAATCCTGATGCGGATTCCAGACATTTTATTTCTTCTGAATCTGCAGCACCACTAGGAATACCCCTTTCACAAAATTTTGCACACTCGATAAATTCTAAGGACGTAGCGCGTCTTCCCCAACCCTATCACAAAAACTGTCTTCTAACCTCGAGAAGCTCGCGCTACTCCACTGTTGTGCTCTGTGCGTTGACTATCCAATTTCGATGGTTATTCCCTTGCGATAAATTAAAGTCCCTTTTGTCCTTCTTATCCTTAAAGTTCCTTTTTTCTATCTTTAGTTTTTTAGAGAATACTAAAAAAGAATGGATTCTGGTTTGACCCAGTTGAGGACTTGATGAATGAAAAAGGGATTGTTTAAACTTTTTTGCTAAGTTAGAAGCGTATTTGCGAAATTGTAGCGGAAAATTCGTGCACAGAATCACTGTAAGAAGAAACACGCCGTCTCGAGATCGTCTCTCTCGCAACGCGTGCGACTAGAGGCGCCGCATTTGGCCTTTGGACTGACTTCTGCCGCAGGTACAGATCGGTTTTATACCTTCGTATCTCCCACTACTGCTCGACTCAGCTCGACATAAGACCAACTACATATACAGTCTTTCCTTCTTGTTCTTGACGCTAGAAGCTGATTTTTATTCCCTCTGGAACAATTCGTCGGATGCTGCAGGTCTAGCGCAAGGTCAAACACGAAGCGGGATGTGCTTGAGAAAAATTGCTCGGGAATCGCTCGGGGGATGTGACTGCTTGCAAACGTTCCGAGAAAGCGAAAGGATCTTGAGCATTTTGTTTCAACAAGAATCTTTATGTATGAGATTTATGTCTTTATTCCAGATATTTCAATATTCTTTATAGGAAGGATCAAACATATGTCAATTGACACCTGCTTGATTTAATGTAATCTTTTAATTTAATGCAATCCATTATCCAAAATTTTAATGATACTTGTACGATATGATTTTAAGAGATATTATGAAGCGGTGATTAACTTCTCAGAAAAAAATTTATTGGGATTATAAAATTTTTTTTGGGGGCTCTCCCTCTCGCCTAACAGCGTGGCGTCATGTTTATAGGCGAAGTCCAGAATAAAATAAATCATCCTGTATTTCATTAACTTAACTATTGCAGTATCAGCTTCTATAATCCTATAAAAAGCAGTCGCTAGGAATTCAGTGTAAACAACACTTCCGAGGTCAAATATCTAAATTAGGCATATCGAATCTGCAGTATCATTTATTTTTCACTGCTTTTAGGAAACAAGATCACGTATCTTTCGGAAAATCTGATGCGTCACATTAAAATGTATCTCACTTTAGTTAATTGGTATGACGCACAGTGGTCAAAATTGGAAATTTGTGTTCACATTCTATTGCAGCTCTTAATTTTTAACCAATTTTGATGTTTTTCCTTTTAATGGGTAGAATTTAATTTTTCTATGTACAACAATACAAAAACAAATAGACTGACAAAATCAGCATTTTCAGAAATATTTTTTTTTCTCCGAAAAAAAATGCAGAAACCCTTGTGGAAACAACGACTGGAGATAGACTGGGTTCCAGATAGTTTGCCCAAATGCCCAAGTACCAACTGGCGCCTAACTGGGATCTCTAAGTAAGTGTGTTGCATTTTGGTTTGTAACGCTCATACCAACTAAAACTCTTATTAGGAAAACAAGTTGTGCCCAAGATGTACAATACTTTTTCTACCCAGTTATTATTTGGGCTGAATGTGACAGTCTGTTTTCTGACTAATTAACAATACAATATTAAAAAAGGTACATTTTTATGTTAAGTATATAAAACCAACTTGTTTTTACACAAACAAGATTTATTGCTTTTTTTAAATCTTTAAATATGAACGGATAGATATATTTAACAAATAAGCAAATGAAAAAATTATAGATTAATTATAATTCAATATATTTAACACATGAATAAATCGATATCATGTCAGATCCTAAGTCTAATTATTCTTCGTCGCTTCTTATATGCTACATAAAAACCTAAATATAATTTAAACAGTTTGACTGGCTCTAGAAACTTTAGTTTTAATAAATCATTTTGTTTTTTGTTTTTTTTTTTTAATTTTATTTGGGCTACCTAGTTAGGCACACATTGGCGACCAATTATAGTATAGGCTAATATAGGCACATTTCCACATGGAAATAAACTCACTATCGCTTATTGTTAGTATTATTATATCTGCAATCATAGAATGCAAATAATTTTATTAATATTTAATTTAATTTTTATCAATAATTATTATAAACAATTCTTGCCTGTGGTATTTAGCTGCTAAAAAAACATTTGTTACCTATTATTTGTTAGTTTTACTACTAGATCGTAATATACTGATGTCTTAGCACTATACATCAACAATTGCTATTGTTATAAATTATTTTATCAACAATTATTCAATTTTGGTTTTTATCTCTAGGTCACACTTCTCGTTTCCGTTGAATACAATTGAAACAATTTAATAAAATTATTTTTCACAATATCATTAATTGTAGTACAACTAATAAACTTTAGGTTAAAAACTGTTTTTGAACAGCTAAACACTACAGTCAAGTATTTTCGATAGTAATAAATAACAAAAATTAAGTTAAATATTAATAGAATTAATTATGCTCTATGAGCGCAGATGTAATAATAATGAGCAATAGCAAGTGTATTTCTATATTTTTTTCTTATAAAAATATCAAAATGCAGAGAATTCTGATTTTTTCACTCTATTTCTTTATTCATTGTTGCACAAAAAAATAAATTTAAAAATTTTGCTTAGCTACCTTTTCAAGAATAAAATTCTGATTATTCAAAAAAAAAAAAAATCAAGAAAAATCAAAATTGGCCAAGAATTAAAAACTGTAGCAGATTATGAACAGCAAGTTGTCGATTTTGACAACTGTGTGACGTGAGAAAAATCACGCATCAAGTCCTGTTCCGATTGCACCACGTATTCTCAGGGAAACGTAATTATTTTCGGCATTGATGATTCGGGACGCTTATTCGACTTTCAATTCTAGGAAACGAGTGCGCAATAAAGTGTAATTTTAGTAACCTATTGCACAGTCAAAGGTGACTAAATGGGAAGCAATTTTTTCAATTACTCTATTCAATTATTATAAGCCTTGTTATTTTGAGTAAAGATTGATTTGCAGTTAATTTATGTACATAATTTCAATAAAGGTATTTCTGATACGATGGGTACTATAGTGGTCTAAAACGATCTTTTTTACAAAGGTCAACGATCCCCAAATTTGATCCGAAATTCGAAAAAATAAATTCCATATTGTTTATTTTTATTTTTATTTTTTAATCTTGATTGTAAATGCTGCCTATTTGGACTTGAAGTTTCCCATGTAAAATTCATGGGGAAAATTCACATTTTGGAATATTTTTAAAAATAGGTTATTTAATTTTCAAATATTTAAACAAATTCCATTTCTTTACATTTTTTTTCTAAAATTCCCTTTTTTAAACTAAATATTACTACAATTGGTCTCGTGGAATATTTACTACCATTAGTTAATGAATTTAAAATTATTTAAAGAAATTAAGTTTGCCATGAGGAAATTTTTATTGGGTCCCCACTAGGCCCTACACAAATTGCCCATTTATTATGATAGCCCTACGATGAAGAAGTATGAAGGTCCAACATAGTTTTGACATGCTTGCCTTCAAAGGTCCCATGTTGTAACATGTAGGGTGGTCTACGAAGATCAAATAAAGTGGCCCTCTGTAGAGTTCATGAACGCCCTACAAAAGTTGCCGCTGCTGCTGCTCTGATAGGGTATTTTTTAATTTTTCCAGTGAGAAATTTAAATTTAGAGTCATTAACAGTTATAAAAAATAATGTTGCAGCTAGTATTGAATAATAAAGTAATTTTTTTCAGCATAATAGATAATTTTTTTCACATAGAATTTTTTGTGGCAAATAAGAAAAGGTCAAATACATAGGCCACTGCGAGGACTTTGCTAGGCTTTATTTATCAAAGTGAACTGAGAAATTGTTTGAAAATAAAATAGGAGCAAAATAGGAGTTAAAAATTATTAAATATTGGTCTTTTAGAATATTTATTAACAGTGTTTAATCAATTTTAAGTTATTTAACAAATTTCCATTTGTTTAAATAATTCTCTTTTTTTTTTCGAAAATTCATTTTTTTTAAATGATTACTATTGGTTTAGCGATATATTTGTCAACAATGGTTAATTAATTTTAAATAATTTAAATAAATTGAACTTTTTAAACAAATTTAAGTTGTTTAAATAAATGAAAATTATTTTAAATACTGAAATTAAATTAATGAATGTTGATAAATATTCCACTAGATCAACAGTAATAAGTGTTGGTTAGAAAAAACAAATTTTCGAAAAAAAAGTTAAACAAATTGAATTTATTTAAATAATTAAAAATTAATTAACCCATGTTGATAAATATTCCATTAGACCAATAGAAATATTTTTTACTAAGGAAAAAAGAGAATAAAATGCTCAAAAGGGTCAATTTCACGAAAAAGTGACATTTTTGGATTTAAGGGTATTTTTCAAGGTACCGTCGGAGTATGTTAGGAGCATCAAACTCATATGCCTGCTCCATGAAATTTTTAATTTTTCAATCAAATTACGCAGGATTTAAAATAAAAATTTTTTACAGATTTCGAATCAAATTGAAAGGATCATTGCCCTCTAGCATCAAAAAAATTGTTTCCATGCATTTTTGAATCACTCTAGTGGGTATATTACAATTCACGAAACGCCTCAAACGTAAACCTTTAATTTATTTTAATATTCGTTTTGAAAACAGAACACGCTGATATCCTGAAGGAAACAATCATTTTTTTGCATTACTAATGCGAATTTTTGGGATCTTTCCAAATTCATCTCCGTCACTCCAGATCAGGTTTTTCCAAAGCAGATCCTAGTCAGACATTGAGTGGGTTTACACCGAGCAGCGTTGCATGGCTTATAGTCAGTCATGGCGTAACTTTTATCAATTCTCTTAAGAAGTGTGAAGGTAGTGCCAGGTAGTATTGTCTAAATAACAAAAATAACCTGTTCATGAACTTATCAAACGATTGAAATATTTTTTATTGTATTAAAAATAATTTTGACAATTAATAATAATTTTTTTGCGAAAGTAAATTAAGTCAGTAAGTGTAGCTGAACGTTTTAATGTAATTGTCCAATTATAAATACTAACAGTTTGAGAAGTTCATAAACAGGTTATTTTAGTTATTTTGACAGAACCATTTTCACACTTCTTGAGAGACTTGGTAAAAGTCACGTCACTGACTATAAGCCACGCAACGCTGCTTGGTGTAAACTGACTCATTACCTCATTTAATTTAGATTCAACGCCCCCTTAGGCTGCGGCGCGGTGTATACCTTCCGAAATCCGGGTTGTCGTGATGAATATCGCTCATCGTTAATCTACTGTGAAGCATTGTATTTTTTTTGATAATGAAAGCAGGCGTGCAACTTTTTATCTTCTTTACTTTACCGAATATCCGGAATCTATATATTAAAGTTTTTGCATTATTTTGCTATATTAATAATTGTTTATATTATTGATGGATGACATTTGAAATTAGAAAAAAGTTACATTATTAATTACAAATTTTCTTTGCCATTTAAATATCTGTTATATGTATAATAATAATACGTATTACATTGGTTCGGAGTCTGACATTGGTTCGTTATAATGATTTTGTTTCTTTATTTCATTTTTACATTCTCATTAGAGAATGTATATGAAACTAAAGTTTTCAATGCTTACGTCAACGAAAAGTTATTTTTTTTTTTTTTTGTAAAAAGGTCGAGACCTAAAATCTGATTCCGCTAAATGGTTCTTATTCGATGTCAAAAGACACACAAAACAGTTTCCCTACCACTCAAGGATCACCCTCAAATCGCCCCCTAAGTAAAAAAAAATAATAGCAATTCCCCTAACTTAGAGGCCTGAAATTTTATTTTTTTAAATAGTTCCATTTAATCCCCAAAGAAGCTTAAAATAGTTTTATCCATCTAACCCCCTAGGTTCACTCTCAAAATCAACCGCTAAGTAAAAAAAAAATTTAATTTAAATTTTCAGAAATCATTGTAATTCCCTAAACTTCGTGACCTAAAATTTTTTTATTCTAAATGGTTCCATTTAACACCCAAAGAGGCCAAAAACAGTTTAATTCAACTAATCTCGTAGGTTAACCCATGGATGTAAGAATATATGGATGGAGCACAAAGTCCCAACTTAGGCAAGGGGGATGTGCAGCTGAGTTGCGAAGGGGGCATGGAGCGGTCATATTACCTGGGGAACTTTTGAAGCCTCTGATTGACTGATTTGTTGCTTGGCTTATGATAGATAGATTTTAAAAGCCCGCACTCAAATCTCAGCCAATCGAAAGCCAAGAAACTTCCCACGGTAATATGGCCGCCTATACACAGGTTCCCCCCTTACTTACTTGGTCACAGGCACCGCAGGCTTGGGCTCCATCCATATATTTTTACATCCATGGGTTAACCCTAAAAATCACCCCTTGAGGTTATGGGTTGATATTGAGGGTGAACCTAGGGGGTGAAGTGGATGACACTATTTCGAGTTTCTTTAGATATTAAATGGTAACCTTTAAAACCATAAAACTTAAGGTTTCGAAGTTAGGGGATTTATAATGATTTTTTTTGTAACTTAGGGGTTGATTTTGAGGGTAAACCTAGGGGGTTAGGTTGATGAAACTGTTTCGGGTTTTTTTTGGACATGAAATGGACCCATTTGGAATGATAAAATTTTAGGTCTAAAAGTTATGGGAATTCAATGATTTTCTTTTGTACTTAGGGGATGATTTTGGGGGTGAACCTTGTTGTGGTAGGGGGTTGAAACTGTTTTGTGTTTCTTTTCACATCAAATGGAATCATTTAGCGCAATCAGATTTTAGGTCTCCAAGTTAGGTGATTTATGATTTTTTTTGCTTAGGGGTTGCTTTTGAGGGTGAACCTAGAGGGTTAGATGGATGGAACTATTTTGAGCCTATTTGGGCATTAATTGGAATTATTTAAAAGAATAAAATTTTAGGTCTTGAAGTTAAGGGCATTGCTATGATTTTTTCTTTACTTTGGGGATAATTCGGGGGTGGTATTAGTGTGGTAGGGGGTTGAAACTGTTTTGTGTGTCTTATGAAATTTAATTAAATAATTATGAGCGCAAATTACTACGATCAAATCACGCGCTAAAGGCTTACTCTCAAGCTTAATTAACTTATTAAATTTATATCTTTTATATGATGAACACAGCCGACCACGATATTTAAATCAAATATCGAGCGCGAAGCGCGAGTGTCCTAATGAGAATGTGTCCCTTAAGGTCGCTAGAGCCTTAAGTAAATTAGTTTTCCTTTGCATTAAAAATTGTAGTAATTTAAACAAAAACAAGTAGCGTTCCATTGTCGTTTCAATAATAATTTTAAAATGATGCAACTTACTACTAATTTTAATTATGCAAGTGTAGGTTTTATAGTTATTAGGCATTTTGATAGTCAATTACTTTTTAGAATGACTTAAAAGGCATTTCACTTATTTTAATACGAAAAGGTTATAAATTTTATTGCGTCTGCAATTTTTGAAAGCTAATTATTTAAATTAAATAAAAATTTTTAATAACATATTCTTGATGTCTTATGAAATCTAATTAAATATTTTGAAATATCTTAAAATCGTTTGTAAATTCTTTCAAGCCTACACGGCACAAAATTTATGAAAGTTTTGAGAACGTTTTTTAAACGTCAAAGTCATTTTTAGAACGGTTCCTAAAGTTTCCAATGTTCAAAAAACGTTTCTATAACTGGTAAACTGCAGAACATTTTCAAAATGACTCGAAAACCCTTTAAATTGTTTTAAAATCTTTTAAAATCTATTCAAATCCCTAGAAATCCCCTGAATTTAAAATCTATTCTACTTTTTCAATATAATTTTTCTAAAATATCTCCCATCGAAACTCATAACATATTTTTTCTCCATTAAAATTGGTTCAGCCCTTCTCAAGAAAGAAATGTTTTTCAATCTTTTTTTTTCACTCGCATAACTCCTCCAACAAATATTTTCAGATCCGATCTTTTGGGAATCTTAATTATACATCAGTACAAACTTATAGTAAAAATTCCGGACCGTTTCGGACGGGTGTTACTTTCGTATTCTTATTACTATTATTCAATGCCTCGAAAATTTGAAGGGCTAAAAACTGTGCAATTTCATATGGGAATAATAATTTTATTTTATAATAAGCATATTATTAATTGTCACTTCAACGTACAATTTTGTTTGTCAGAAGGCAAAAATATTCGCTAAATGACTAAGATAATTAAACTTGACTTCGACCTTAGAAATATTTGTGTATAGCGTATAGTGATCGACACTTTCAATAGCGTCATACGATCTCACTATAATAAGTGTAGTGAGTGTAGACGTACAGAGAAACACAAGGCAAATGTTCCGCTTTTCCTTGATGTTAGACTTGATTTAGATTAGGATCGGTCCATACAGCGTACTCTATTTCAAACAAGGTCTCACTTCCTTCCTGATATAACGTGTACTGACTGTGCAAGGTCACGATCTCGCAAAATGATCGAGATCTCTAAATCGACGCCAAAGTCTCCTCCTCTTCTCCTCTACTTTACCCTCAACTCTCTTACCTCGCCTCAGAAATCATCTCCGGTTTCCAAGGTAAAGAATAATGTACATCTCTCGTCATAATAACGCAACAACAATGATTTGTGAGATTACTGGTTTAAATTCATGTGCACATGATGAATATTGAAAGAATATTCGCTTGCTTTCAACGGGAAATGTTCAAAATTAGATTTTAACTTCTCAGTTAAGCGATTATCTAACATTAAGTAATGTAGTATAGAAGTCGCCCTTTTATAGGGTATTATTTCCTTTATCATTCCTTTTGCTATTTCCATTTGCCATTCCCCTTGGCATTACCCTTACGTTCCCTTTGTCATTTCCCTTTGCTATTTCCCTTTACCATTACCTTTGCCATTCCATTTGCCATTTCCCTTTGCCATTCCTTTTGCTATTCCTTTTGCCATTTCATTTTTAGTAAATAAGATTATTTATTAGCTAAAAATACTTATTATTATGAATGTATAACTGGTATAACTAATTTGCTCTTGTGGTAAAGTATCACATGCCCTTAAAAAAATCAGAGGTTTACACAAATCGGAACTTTATCCCATTCGGATTGAAAGACCTGATTGACCGGATTCAATCGGATTGAAGGTGCGAATTGATTGGATTTATTCGAATTGAAAGTTCGGATTATTTCGGATTGGTGGATTCGTTCGGATTTCTTTTGAATGGGTTTCGGATTAATTGAGGTAGCATTATTATTGAAAATTTGTTCAAAGTTTTGATAAATTTCCTGTCAGGAAGATTTGTCTGAATATCAGGGAAAAGTCAGAGAAATTAAAGAGAAATTGAAAAATTGAATCTTGTGGTCACCCTGGTTATGGATGACACCATACTTATATTAAACACATTTGAGTTTTCGTGTCTTTTCAGACCAATTTTTATATTCTCATTAAGGAAGGTTTTTATTTTATATGAAAATTCACTTTCACAGACTTCATGAAATCTTCAGGTTTTGAGACACTGAGTGAAAAAAAATCAGATTTTTCTTGCGACAAAATATTGCCTTTTTATTTTATTTTTAGAACGACATACTGTAGGAAGAATTTATTTTCAAGACATACGTTTTGCTTTTTTTTTCTTGGTAAAACATGTTAAATACTCGTTACCTTGACAAAAAAAAGGAAAAGAGGTTGTTAAGAAAATCAATCTTAAAATTCATAAGCACATTCGAAATAATTAAGTTTTGTCGTGTTAATATTCTTACCGCAATGTATGTGACAGGACGCTGTGAAGCTTGCTAAATGAACATTCTTCTGCACAAGTGAGAAAGTATTACTTTTTTTAAAGTCAGTCTACTATTTCTGGAATTCCATTTTCTATAGCTTTAAGCGTTCCTGTAAAAGAATTTTCCAAAAAATAACACTTAGAAATTAGCAATGCAGTTGTATCACCTTTTATATTCATTCGATGAGCACTTCGCTTCCTCATAGATTATTTGAGAAATTATAGTCGAAAAAATTAATTTTTGAAATTTACAATTAATCATAACTTTCTTATTTTTCAATGAAATGTAGTAATCTTATGTGTAAATCGATTCATCTCGACATAAAACTTGTAAAATTGAATATTTTGCTAAAACGTTTTAAGAAATTCAATTTGGAATAACACATACACACATCCGAGCAATCCTTCAGTACATCATATTTTATGTATTCCTCTTGAAATATGTTAAATAAATAAACAAAAAAATTAAAATTAATAAAAAGAAAAAAATTTTTGGCCTTCTTGTGGAATTAATTTTTCAGTACTTACTTTTGAAGGATGACATTCCGTAATCGCCCCGTAGTTAAAATTCATTTCTAAAACTCGTTTTATTTAATTAATTTTTTTTCTTTGTAAAGTATGTGTATTTAATCGAAATGACTTGCCTGAATGATTGTTTAAAGTAGTTTTTTAGAATTCTAGAATGGTCAAAATGCTCAAGTTGAAAACAAAAAACTAAGCTTTTAGTCTGAACTCTTTCTTTACATTTTGTGAATCAAGATACTAGTATTACTTAAAAATTCGCAAATAGAGAAGTTAATTTAAATAAAACCTTCTAGGATGTAAACTGCCACTATGTCATTTACGATAAGTAATTGAATTAGAGAAAATCAAAAAAGTTTTATAGTTTGAAAAATCAAATCCACTATTTTTACGAAAAAACAATTTTTCAAATATAATTTGACAAACTTTTGAAATTATTACTCTTTTAAAGTATTTTCTTGAATTATATAAGAAAATTTTCCCACATTATATTTAATATATTATTTTTTTTCAATAAAATAATTGATGTGGAGGGGGTAAATTTCTATCTGGATCTGAGATCACTAATAATCACAATCACTCACAATCAATTAACTAGCCCAGCTTTACTTTTGAGGTCTTAGAACTTGAAATTATACAAAGATAACATCTTGAAATGTACTTCTGATATTATACATTTAGCATTTGCTCATGTGGATTTTTTTTCGAATGTACAATGACAGTTAATATGATTTAATGGATTGTGGCGGCTTCCGGCAATAGGTTTTTCAATCGAACAAATTTCTTCCGGCTTGTTGGTCAATTTCCCTCATATCGCCTTAGAAAAAATGAAAGGTACTTTGATGGCGATGACCGATCATATAGACCTTAAAAGCATTGCGCAAACTATAATTCGTTAATACCGCGGGTTCAATCGCCGCTAGAAGGACCCGAGAAGAACCTTTTCTTTTATATTAAAGCTGCCCATTTGAGGAATGGCACGCGCGTGTAATTAAATTTTTGTGAACGTAGACTGTGGTCGCAACAAGGTGCTGGGAAAGAGAGACAAAGAAAAAAACAGGTAAAAACGTCACTCAGAGGCGAAAAAAGGAGTCAGAAACGCCAATCCCTTTCGACCTTGCTCGAGATCGGAAGTGAATCGTTTGCATTCACAAAGCCCCGTGCCTACATATTAGAGCACGCATACCTAAATTGACGGATCAGGAAACTGTCGAAAGTGCCTCGACCTTGTTGCCACGCAAAAGCAAAATAGACCAGCTCATGTCTACCTGCGTGATGGATGTGTCGACTATTTATATCCAATCAATGCGGATTCGTCGTTTATTGAATAAATAATTTGGATCAATTTAACCGTCTGATCATACCTCGATCGTTAACGAGATCAAACTTAACGAAGACGAGGATTGAAAATAAGGACTGCTTGTGCGTCTTTGATACAATTTAATGTTGGTGGAACCTATTGAAGCTTCCTGTCCCAACTGCTTCCGGGTGGGAAATCAAAAGTCATCAATGGGTGGTTTAATATAAAACAAAACTAGTCATGAAATGTCCTTCAAGGAAGCTCAGGCATAATTAAGTGTTCCATTGTGTAGCTGAAAACACTTATTATGCCATAAAAGCTATTCATTTAAGTCTAAAAAACCCTTCAATATATTTCCTTCTTTCAAGTACTTTTATTTTTTTTTGTCTGTATTTTTTTTCTTTGTACTGCAACAGATAATAACTTTGTACAAGGGTACGAAATTTGCATTACGACTTTCACAACAAGGTCCACTGTTTAAAACTCAAGAAAAAATTTAAGTTATCGTATTAATGTCATGGAGTTGAGGATTAAAACCAATTAGCAGTAATTAAATAATAATATTCGATTTCTTAAATGGAAAATTGTCGAGTGAGGATATAGATATGTTGATAGGAAGAACTCAATGCTTGTTGACTCCTGGTGTCCCTCATTGAATTATTTTGCTGCAGAGCTGCAGGTTCACTCGAACAATAAAACATCTCAAATGAAGGGAATTATTTCTCTTATTCTTTTAATTCAAATTCAAAATCTTTTTGCTTTTTTTTTTACTTTTTTTCCGGAATTTAATAGTTTAATTGAATGGATTTATTTGTGTAATTTACATACCTATCTTTATATATCTTTTACTCCACTGATGTTTACCTCTTTTTTAATATTACATATCATTTAAATGCTCTCTTTTCACGTAGCATAAATAAGTCTATTACCAGACTGTTATACAATACTATTTTAAAAGAAACAAAATTGCAATGCAAAGATCTGCTGGAATGACATGTACCCTTCGAAATTCTGCGTTTGGTAGAACAAGTATCCGGTATCTCGAAACTTGATAAAATATAAAGAGTGAAGGGAAAGAGTAAGTGATTGAGAATTTCAATGGAACACTGCGTACATGTGGCACGTAGGTGTGTATCAGTTTACATCATGGCAAATCCGTCTACGTAAGTGAACTCATTCTCCTATCCGCATATTATTTTATTTCCTCATCGATTTACATATAATATATTGCCAGCAGACTATGGGATAAATAGTGTGTTAAGAGTAATTTAGTTATATACGAACGATTTTAAGGTTCGACCTAAAATGTCTTTTGATTATGATATAGTAGGTCTATACGCCTACTCGGCAGGTTCATCCCACGGGGTAGATTCTTGAGCACTCTTCATACAAATCGTTCATTGAACTCATTTCATATGCTTGCGCGTTCATACTTTCGCGTTTCAATGAATTTATCATTATATCATGTTATACAATTTTCTGACATCTCATCTCTGCTTCTATCTCTTTCAATTGTCCATATTCAGACTCTGAACAGATTCGAAGGTCTTACCTTAAGAGGGACTGTGAAGTCTACTACTGACCAAATGTTCACTTTGTTATTTCTTAAGGTTTTTACCATACATATTGGGATTTTACTAGAGTCCGTTTTTACAGTATTATCCCAAATCATAGTTAAGGATACTTGAGTTCGTCTTTAAGCAGGAATACTAATTAGTAGTCACGTAGGCAGTTTTGGGACCGAAGTGCGGTAATAAAACCCTCCAGTAAGATCTCTTAGCAAAAACTAAGGATCTTGGGACTTACTCAGAATCATTTCCAACGTTGTCACATTTTCAAATTTTTCTTTTCAAAATTTAATCTTGTACAGCAACATCGCAATGTAAAAGTAGACACTCGAAATGCTTTGGAAGACCTTAAGTTAGTCTATTACTGTCAAACTGAATATCTAGATATTCAATTTGAACATATTTGATATTCAGGTTGACGATCGTATAAGGCTGTCCTAAAGACGATTTGACCATCCAGTTTTCTTTGTGCACCTACCCTGAAAAATGACTTCTTCTGATCAAACTCAAACTTGGGCATCGTGTGGTCATATTAGGTAGCACTTCACGGGAAAGACATTGTTTCGATGAGATAAAAATTTATCGAGTTAGGGAATAGGAAATTTTTGGATTTTGTGCTGATACAATGGATAAAAATGGAGAGTCAATCTAATATCTCGAGTTAAACTTCTAATCATTTTTGAGTGTCAACTATAGTACAGTCTTCTAGATAGTCAAACTCTCCATCTCTAGAGGGTCCAAATAAGAGAGTCTACTCGATTATATCAGAGGGTCGACTCGATTATCTCAGACGATCGAATCACTCCACTCAGAGGATCGGCTCGATTATCTCATAGTTAGATCATGTCTCAGAGGGTCGAGTCATTCATTCCAGAAGTTCGACTCGACCATCTCAGAAGGTCAACTCGATGGCCTCAAATTATCGATAATCTCGATTATCCTAGATGGTAGGATAGTACCTACATGTAGGATATTGGTACTATGTGTGTGCGAATTCGAGTGAATGGAAAAACTGTAAAAGAATGTTTAAGTTTAACATAGATGGTTAATATTTAGATTTCAGGCTTGAAGAGATTAAACCCGATCAGTTTATCGTGGGTTGTTTCAGACTCAAGGCATGATAAGTTGCTTAATTATCAATAAAAAAATTTGATAAAATTCTGTACACCCTTGAACACTTCTATTTTAAAGGCACATCATGAAGATTGAAAAAAAAACTTAAATAAATCTTATTATTTTTTTAGTGATAAAGAAATCCTCCTTCCGTAAATACAGCTATACTATTAACGTGATCAAGTAACGTTCCTGTTTTATCTCAGAGGGTCAATTCGATTATTGACTTGATCATCATCACCCGGACAATTTTTTAGAACATATTAGATGTATTCCCCTTGAAATATGTTCAAAAAAAAACCTTTTTTCGAAACTGGATTTTGTCATCCCTATCCTACAAAGCTTTCTCTACGAGGAAGCAAAATCTCTTAATATGGTTGAAAAAGTCAGAAAGTCTTTAGAATCCCTGTAAATCTCATCAAATACATTAAAATTTTTTGTAATCCTTCAATATCTGGACATTTTCTATAGTCTATTAAATAAATTATAAAAGTTATATACATATATAATATGACACAAATAACATGGTTATCATAAATGTCATACTTAAATGACCAACGCAATCTTTTTCTTGATTTCAACTCTTATTTATTAGTAATCAAAAAAATTATTAATAAAATACACAAATTTAAAAACTAATTGAAATGCAATAACATCCGTTTGATTTCACGGACAAAACACATTATGAAGCCAACGTACTTTACTATAATTAATTCTATATCATATGACTTATAATTCCAAAAATCAAGGTCTTACTTTGAACACAAAAGTATTTAAATTCAATAGTTCTAGCCCTTGGCTATATTATTACAGTCCAAAAACATAGAGCGAAATTCTTGAACGTATCCGTAACTTTAACTCGCCTTCACTCTAAAAACAGTCTACTGACTGTCAAACGATTCCTTTCACTGTTAAAGGATTTTCTATTCAAAATTGGCATGAGAAGAAATCCTTTAACAGTTCAAGAATTTCTTTTCATAGTAAAAAAATTTCTTTTCATAGACTAAAGAAATTTTTTATCGGTAAAACTATTTTCCTTTTGCACTTAACAAATGAATTTTTTAACGTTGACACGATTCCTTTGACATTTAAAAGAAATCTGTCTAATTTCAAAGGATGCATTTTAAAAAGAACGTAATTTCATTATCAATAAATTTTTTTAGAGTGTTCTTTTACGGATTTTACGATCACGATTCATGAACACTGGGATTCGCGGAATTATTTAATTATCGATGCATTTTGTTCGTTCCTTGAAGACACCGAAAATATCCGATTACACAAGATTATTACCTCCTCGAAAACGTGTCGCGAAACACGTGGTCGATTTAAATCTTAGGTAAGTTGAGAAGAAAGTGACTATTAGGAGAAGGTGTTTAGGTGTGGCAGCGACGTAACTTTCTCTGTGTGTATGTGCACGAGACTAAACGTTAGCAAAGTCTTCACGAGTGCCGAGTAAGTCTATTATGAAACGGCAGATTCCACTTAGTTGTCTGATGTCGAGTATCAATGGCATACACTAACCCAGAAAACAGGTCTAGGAAAGTCGAGATCAATCAAGGGAAATACTCTGAATGGTCAACTGCAAATTATGCCAATTTCTTTGCGTATATTCCCGTGTGGAAACAATGACTGGGGCCAGACTGAATTCAAAATAGTTTGCCCAAGTACCAACTGGGGCCTAACTGGGATCTCTAAGTGGGGCCCATTTTGTGTTGTAACGCTCATACCAACTAAAATCCATATTAGGGGAAACTAGTGGGGCCCAAATTGGGTAATATTTCTTCTAACCAGTTACGAGTGCAAAAATGAACGCCCGCGCATTTACTTATTTTTAAAATGATTTATGATATTTTATTTCTTCTTTTCTATCCGTCATAATTAAAATTTTATTTTAAAAATTTAAGCTTTATAGAAATAACAGTAGCATATAAACGATAAATATAAAAAAATCGCCATAAATTATATAAATTAATGTATATTATTATCTTATTATATGTATTTATATTAATTATATAGTGATTAATTTCTCGGTTTTGCTCACCTTTTGCTAGTAGAAAAAATAATTTCGAATTTTTAATTCTTGAAATTTAAAGTTTTGTAATTCTTTATCTAATTACAGGAATCTCCATAAGTCTCATAAAATTCCTGAAAATGCCTTTATTATTTTTCAAAATTTCGTAAAATCCCTTGAATTCCTTATATGTCGTAAAATCCGTTGAAAGTCCTCAAAATAAGTTAATATCCCGTAAAATATCTTACAAGTGTTTAAAATTCCATAAAATCCCTTGAATCCCTTAAAAGTCTTTAAAATTACTTAATACCCATGCGATTATGCGATATCTTAAAATGCCTTTAATAACCTTCAAAATCTGGTGAAACTCCTTTATATATCAACAAATCACTTAAAATTCCTTGATATTCCATAAAATGACTAAAAATTCTATGAAATCTTATGATATTCCTTTATAAATTTCGCAAAATTAATATTATGTCTCATTATATCTCTTAAAATTACTCAAAATTCCGTGAAATTTCGTTAAATTCTTTTAAATTCCTTAATATTATTCAAAATTCCATGAAATCACATAAAATTCCATATAACATATAGTCACATCCCTGAAAATTACTTTATAATCCCATAAAATCTCATAATCCTGATGGTAACTGAAATATATACAGTACCGTCGGAAATTGTCCGTACGATTGGCGCAAGCACTAAGGAAAATCACTGTTGGCTTTGAACTACGATAACTCGGTGAAGAAAAAAGATAGAATATTTAAAAAAAAGAACAGTTGGAAAGCTTATGAAATTCCACTTTTAGTGGTGCCAACCAGATTTTTTTTGACCTTCTCAAAAGAATACAGCACGTGAGAAGTTTTTAAAAGAAATTCAAAATTTTCTCAAATTTTGTACCTCGACTTCAACTTTTTGCATGACCTAGGAAAATTGTTGAAAAAATTTGAAAATTATACAATATAGAGTCTAAAACTTTATCATTAATTTAAGCCAAAGAAACTTAAAAAATCTTCATTGGTTCTCGATATACGATTAAAAATGTTCAATCGTATTTGAGTTAAATTTTAATCGACGATCACGGCTCTCGGCCGGTCTGCTGCTCGCCTGCTTCAAATACGATTGAACATTTTTAATCGTATCTCGAGAAGCAATGAAGATTTTTTAAGTTTCTTTGGCTTAAATTAAAGATAAAGTTTTAGGCTCTATGTTGTATAATTTTCAAATTTTTTCAACAATTTTCCTAGGTCATGCAAAAAGTTGAAGTCGAGGTACAAAATTTGAGAAAATCTTGAATTTCTTTTAAAAACTTCTCACGTGCTGTATTCTTTTGAGAAGGTCAAAAAAAATCTGGTTGGCACCACTAGAAGTGGAATTTCATAAGCTTTCCAACTGTTCTTTTTTTAAATATTCTATCTTTTTTTTTCACCGAGTTATAGTTCAAAGCCAGTAGTGATTGTTAATAGTGCTTGCGCCAATCGTACGGACAATTTCAGACGGTACGTACCTTAGGTATATATTTTGAAATATTTTTTTGCTTCACTAACAATTTACTTTTCACATCAAAATAATTATTTTTCCACTTTAAATTATTTTTTCTATCTTTATATAACCTTTTTATTAGTAATTTTTTTGACAACTAAAATATTCTGAAGATAGTTTTCAAATTCGGTATATTCACACAATTCGCGCAGTTTCTAAATCAATAAGGTTTTCGACAACAATGTATTCGACATATCGGTAACATCTCTTTTTTAAGATGAGATTATTTTTGGGCTGGATGTGGGTTGACCAATTAACAATAAATTATTTAAATTGTTTAATTTGTATGTTAAGTATATAAAGCAATCTTGTTTTTTCATAAACAAGATTTATTTCTTTTTTTAATCTTTACATATGAAAGGATCAATATATTTAACAAATGAACAAATTTTGGATTAATTATAATTAAACATATTTAACATATGAACCAATCGATATCAAAACTTAAATCTAGTTATTTTTCGTCGCTTCTAAGCTAGATAAAAATCTAAGTATAAACTAAAAAGTGTCTGGTTCTAGAACCTTTAGTTGAAATAATTCAGGAATATTGATTATTGAAAAAGATTCTAGTATTGATCACACTTTGCATTTTTAATCACATAATGAAAACAATCAAATCTTTTTAATTTTTTGTCTTATTTGGGCTATCCAGTTGGGAACACATTGGCGTCCAATTACAGTATGGGCTAAATCTGGGCACATTTTCACACGAAAAACATAGAATTGACAGTGTTAATGACAGGGTTAAGGGTTTATTTCCCTTCATGAAAGTCGTTTAAACATATTAAAATGACGTACAATTTGTTTGCTGAAAAAATAGGTGCGTTTTCTGAAATACTTCTGGGGGAAAGAAGTTGAAAAATTGACCTAAATAAAGTCTTGACTAGAATAATGTTTTATACCGAAAGCCGTCAATTGTTCCAGTCATCTGCGATTACATCTTTTTGAATTCTCTTGTTGTGCTGATTGACAAAAAAGAAAAAAGGGAAAGTGAAGTGTAAATGGCCTTCGAATTCTGAAAGTAGAAAGGCCATCATTCATGAACTTGTTGATAAATTCATAATACCGATGTTCAAGGTTTCCGAAGATGATTTGGTGGGAAAAGTACCTGACGAAAAGCGGTAAAATGAAAAAAATGAAAAAGAAATAATGCTAATGAATTTATTATCAAAGTAAAATCAAGGATTAAAAAAAATTGTAAATCTAAGATTTTGTGTAAACCAGAAAGCTTCTAGCTTCTAGGTCGATGAATATGCTGAAATTATGCAAAATTTGTTTATATAAGAAATATAAAGAGTTATCGTTGAGTTTTAAGGAGTTTGAATATAATTAAAGATTTCAAGGGTCACGGGGGAACGACTTTTTTGTCTTTTGCTGAAAACATCATATTCGTAAAAAAAGTTTTCCCCCTTGGCGCAATTATGGAAATAAATAGCTAAGAAAAACACATTTGAATCCACATGATTTAATAACTAACAAAACTATTTTTTTTTGTTTTAGGTGAGTCTAAATTGAATAGAAGTCCCTATTTTCGTGAGTATACTTTACCAGCTAGAATATTAATCATGGAAGTATTCCAGAATATGTCCAAGATTAATGAAAAATTTATTACACTCATTTATATTTCTCAAGTCCAAAGTTGGACACATAAAACTGTAAGAAAATGTATTTATAATTTATATATGTTGTAGGGCATCAAAAATTAAACGTCGTGTTTTTTTATCCTCGGAAAAAATGTTTAAAGGGTGAATTTAACCCTTAAAGTTCACATCTAAAAAATTGGTTTTTTAATTCAAGAAAATTAACGATTGGTTTACATTAAAATTGAAAAAAAAAAAAAATTTGGGGATGAAATTTAAAAGTTTTTGTTACAGTCTATAAATATTTTCCCGACGATAAAAAAAACGTGTCACTTAGTTTTTAATGTCCTTCAACATATATAAACTTGAAGAAAATTGAAGGGGGATACCTCGAAAGGTTTCCTTATCAGTGGTGTTGATAATCTTAACCCTTGCTTGCCACACTGGGGTGGATTACACCCCAGTCTTTTTTTCTCTCATAATTTAAGGTACCGAAACGTGAAGGAAATTGCTTTAAATCAATATTTGTCAATAATTCGAGACAAAAAAATTGTCACAGAAAAATGTCAAATAGTTAATTTTTTATTACAAATTTTGTGGCTGGGGTGGCTGACACCCCAGTTTGGCAAGCGTTTTTTACTCCGCGAAGGTGTGGCAAGTAAGGGTTAAATAAAGTAGAGTCTGATAAGAATTCGTAAAGTATATAATTAAGTAATTACGAGTTACAACTCGATAAACGAGAGTACATCGACAGTAGCTTAACGTATAAATTGCAAAGCTTGATTATAAATCATACGTCGAAATACATTTTAATGGTTCCAGCTTCCCAACCTTGGGCGGCTGTACTGTGTGCAGTATTATTCAGTCGTTATTTATCTATAGGATACGACTGCACAAATTATTACATAGCTGGCAGCGATAGCTTGGTGTTGCCCAATATGAAAATTATTTACTAATTGGGGAATCGTAAAGACGAATCATTGTCCTTAATTGCATTGTTTGATGCATCCAAGATCTTTTTTCTGGGAAAGAAAAAGAAAACTGGAAGAAAAATTTTTGCTGAACATATTTCTATTGCAAACGTATATCTATTTAGTCAATAAGAACTAAAAGCTACTTTTCACTGCCTAGGAAGTAATAAGTACATTTTTCACAACCTGAAATACAAATTTATTGACTTTGCTCTATAACTAATAAAATTAGATATATTTTCTCAATATTTCGATAGACTTTTTTTACTAAGAGTATATCTACAGAACAAAAAAATTTATAATTCTGATATTGTTGATTATTACGCAAAAAGTATTATAATAAACCCAGAGATTTTTGTCCTCTATAGGCACACTGACATACTCCTGTTTAGACAGAAATTACCATTGTGTTGAGAAAATATTTCCAATATCTAATTTTAATATTTCTTGAGCAAGATAAAGAAATTGATATTTTAGTTGGAGCTGAATCCAACGCTTTAAAGCATTTCGCAGTATTTCGAAGGATAACAAGGAAATTTAAATGATTTAATATATATTTTTTAAACTGTGGAAGAATAATTTTAAATAATTCAAGAATATATCTATTTTATGGAAATTAAAAATTTGTATTTGTGGAAAATATGAATTTGTAGAAAATGTTTTCAAGATGACGATTTATACCCTTCTTACTTATTCATGACAGGATAATGTTGTATTGTTATGAGAACAATACAGTTATATAGTCGAATTTATTCATATACAACATAAATACTTAATATTCGCAGACGATTTTATGATTTGAATGTGTTGAGCTTGCATGATTTGAAATGAATTAAGCTTGAAAACTAGGTGCAGGGGATAAATTTTACACAAATCTGTGATGACAATGTTAAAAGTTATGAATATCTGTACAGAAGAAAAAAAAATTTCGAAGACTGTACATAGAATCTCTTGAGTCATAAAAAAATAATAAAATACAATTCCACCCAACGTGTATCTAAACAGTATAACAAAACGTGTACCAAATCCCGTTTCAATAGGATATTTAAAGCTCTTTGAACCGTTACTATCATTCTCTCATTTAAATATTCCTACGTATAGCTTCCAATCTCTGATACTCGGCTGCGTCCCACTGAACCGTTAATTTCGTATCCTGGTATTAATTGGGACGAGAATGTGGCCAATTGTGGAACGACTTGTTAGGGAATTTCCAGGGTCCGGTTGTATTGTCTTCATACATTCAAGTTCAAGGTTCTGAGAAGCAGGATTTGGTGGGTAGTCGATAAATTTATCCATATCACGTTAGGCCGGGAAACAATAGAAGATATTAGTATGGAGTATGCTAACTGCATATATTGGCGTTTCAATGGGCGTCAATTTTCAGATGAATGCGGAATAATCCGACTTCAAAAACGAATCGTATATTTACTAGTCAACTATTTTGTTTGTTATCTGATTGATCAGCTTACATATGAACACTTGTTCTGTGTAAGAACTGAATACCCATTGGTATCTGGTGAACCAGTGGGATCAAACCCATCGATGACTAATTTCTATACCGCTTGGGCTTGCCTTTCCTGCTCACGTTTGGTACCTGTACTCCTTTTATTACACCCTCTATTCTTTATCTCTCTTGCACTCATGACCTTTCTCTCCTCTCACACATTTCCCTGTTTTTTGTTATCTCCGTAGTGGAAGTTTTGTAATCGTCACATTTTCCAATATTTCTAAAATTGTTTAATTAATATCTAATACAATGTTCTAATTATTCGTTTGGAAGTTTTTAGGTTGTAGATGGAATTAAATCTTAATAGGCGTTTTTTGTCGCCGCTCTAATTTAAGGGGTTACATACAGTTAGAAGGCTTTAAAAAGACGGATTTTCAAGAATTTTTTTCGCGCAGACTATTCAATTTATTAATTTGAAAATTGGTGCACATATTATAATAACCTTATAATATATTAACATATTTTTTATTTGTAAAAATAATCATCTCGAATGTTGCTATCGCCGATCTCCTAGAGCTCCGCAAAAAAAACCAATTTTGCGGTGATCACGATATCTCTGGACCGGATTATTTGAAATGAAAAAACCAAATAAATTTCGTTAATATAATACATTATCTAGTATTTAATCGAAGGAATTAGCGAAAAAATAATTTTTGACAAAATGGCGACTTCTCAAAATAAAAGACTCGATTTTGAACGAAAATTTAAGCCTTAAATTGTTTATAAAATGGAAAATATTTATCGGAGAAAAAAAATCTTCGATTAATTACTAAAAAATCTAGTTAAAAAGGTTGTGTTAAAAT